>QNTS01000562.1:301018-320129 GCA_003317085.1 Hucho hucho | reverse complement strand
GGGAGGGAGGGAGGACTACCTAGTGGTGAGAGGGAGGGAGGGAGGACTACCTAGTGGTGAGAGGGAGGGACTGAGGACTACTTAGTGGAGGGAGGGACGGAGGACTGCCTAGTGGTGAGAGGGAGGGAGGACTACCTAGTGGTGAGAGGGAGAGAAATGGAGTTGACTACTGCCTTGTCCCAATCCTTTTCTGGTCTTTTCCACCAATTTTTTTATATTTTTTTTTACATGGTCCAATAAGACCCTTTTTGACTATGTTGTTTATCTCTCCTTCTCCCCCTAGGCCTGTGCGTTAGACCCCATGCTGGATGACTCTGTGATGTTTGCCAAGCGCCTGAGGAACGTAGATCAGCCCGTAACCCTGTGTGTGGTGGACGACCTCCCCCACGGCTTTCTCAGTCTATCACAGCTCTCCAGGGAGACTAGGGAAGCGGCTAACGTCTGCGTCAACCGAATCAGGGACGTCTTTGACCAGAAGGACTCGCCCCAGGAGCCGCGCATGCACCGCAAGCTGGAAAGGACCAATCACCGTGCTTCCTCTGTTGCCACGGGTGACCCAGAGAAGCTTTTTGCAGCACCCATTCAAGAGGAGGAGCTGCTGGTGGCCAGGGGAGGGGCTCTAGTTCCAGATGGGGAGGGGCTAGTTGGCGTGGCAGCACAGAACAACATAGACATCGTGGAATAAAGGCATAATCAGGGGTTTGCTAGGTGAAGAGTGCTGTTTGTTAACTTCTTAGGGATCGGTGGAAACGCTAGCGTGCCACCTAGGACAACATCCGGTGAAATTGGAGTGAGCCAAATTCAAAAAACAAAATCATAATATTAAACATTCATGAAAATACAAGTGTCATACATGATTCTTTAGCTTAGAATCTTGGTAATCGAACTGCGTTGTCCAATTTACAATAGGCTTTACCGCGAAAGCAGAACATTCGATTGTCTGAGGACAGTGCCCCACTTCCAAAATATTATTCAAACCAGCACAGGCGTTACAAAATCAAATATAGCGATAAAATAAATCACTTACCTTTCACGATCTTGCTCTGTTTGCAATCACAAGGGTCCCAGCTACAACATTAATGGTCGTTTTGTTCGATAAAGTCCTTCCTTATACCTCAAAAGTGTCTGTTTAGTTGGCACATTTGATTCAGTAATCCACCCATTCAAAAATACAGGTGAACTTCGTCCAAACAAGTCAAACAATGTTTCTAATCAATCCTCGGGTACCCTAATATGTAAATAAATGATCAAATTTAAGACTGAATGTAGGATGTTCATTACCGGAGATCAAGAGCGCGCCCTCATTCACGCGCACCAAAACACTTGTGTCCACTTCATGGGCCACTTGGAAAAACTACAATTTCTTGTTCATTTTTCAAAAAACAAGCATGAAACCTTATAAAGACTGTTGACATCCAGTGGAAGCCAGAGGTACTGCAACCTGGGTGCTATTTGGTTTTAAATTGAGTAGGCCAGCATAGGGATGGTCTGGGAGCTAAAAAAAAAAAAAAGAATCTGGATGGATTTTCCTCAGGTTTTCGCCTGCCATATCAGTTCTGTTATACTCAGACATTATTTTAACAGTTTTAGAAACTTCAGTGTTTTCTATCCAATACTACCAATTTAATGCATATCCTAGCTTCTGGGCCTGAGTAGCAGGCAGTTTACTTTGGGCACGTCAGACTCTCCGTACTTCTGAACACTGCCCCCTAGCCCGTTGAGGTTAAAGGATTTAAAAGAGATGGAGAAAAGGGGGGATTTGGGCCATATGAAGCCTGGGAGAAGAGAAGAGAAGAGAATAGAGTGAAGGAAAAACAGCAGGAGGAGGATATGCAGAAGGAGTTGGTAGCGTGCCCAGTTTTGGAGAGACAGAATGAAGCACCCATGGGTAGAGTGAAGGACAGCAAGTACTAAATGCAACCTCTTCAGCTTTCAAACTCTCAATTGCTGCTTGCTGTTTAGCACCATGCAGAGCGACATGTTGCTCATACTGGTTGACAACACACACATACTAAACCACTTTGCCTTTTAAGCTGCTGCATTGTGCTCGGTGTAGAACTGTGAGTTTGGAGCCTGGACATTATAAAACAGCACAGAGCATTGTGGTGAATGGTCGATCCATCTCCCTATAGAAGGCCATTCCAGTCCCTAATCAGATAGTGGTAGACGTGCAATGAGCTCCTACATAGTGCCATCACAACTTAATGACCACTTGTCTTTTAGGGGGCCACTCTAAATCAAGCTTAATAACTGTAGAACTCTGAGGTCTGTTAAACTAGTTGGTTGTGAATACTGCCGCTGTTTGGTCACTTACTCTGCTGATTGGCCCATCAATAGGGCGCCGCAGCGCTGAAAACCACAAACTTAGAAACTGGAAGGATTTGGTAGTACCTTGAAATTGTTAACTATAATATATATTGTTATGCCATAGTATTCCTTATTTGTATTTATTGTGTGTGTGTGTGTGTGTATATACTTGTATTGTATTCTTATTTTAACCCTGGATCATAGTTATACCTGTTTGTTCAAGGCTTTTAAGAGCATATTGTGAGGTGGATGCTAAGTTATATTCCTAGCTGTGTAGTGCCATACTCTGTGGCTGCGCATTCCTAGTTGTTGAAAGTAGCCGAATGTTAACCTCTACCACTGTCTCACTGTAGCGACTAGTGGTCAGCTAGCCGTTACCCACCCAACCAGTCACCTCACAGTGAGATGGCTGAGGGTTGATATTGTGAGGCCAATATAATCTCTATATGCTGGTCTTTCGTTTATACTGATATATTATAATAGCCAATCATACATAGCTAATGCAATATTATAGCTGCATTTTCATTGATCAGTGAAATCAACAGGATTCAGTGGAGCCATAATGATATTGTGCTTGGATTTAAGTACACTGTTGTGGGGGTAAAGCATCAAGTCACACATTCATTTTTGTTTTGATCATTTTTATTGATGCACAGTAATTAAGTCTTATGATTTTAAGTCTCTTGTGATCAGCCTTTGTTTGTTGCCATCTAAAAGCAATCACTTAGCTGTCTATAGACTGACTGCCTTTAGAAGCAGATGTTTTTTTTAAAGACTGGAAATCCTTTCTCTATTTGCACAGTGAATAACATCAATAAGAAAGCCTGAAGCAGACAGATGCACTGCCCATCTCTTCATACTATATCTGGACATCACTGCACTGACTGCCAAAAACGCAGCCCTCTATCCCAGGATGCAGTGCGTTACACTGCCACAGCCCTTGAGCCAGGGGACGTCCTGCTTGCTGACCCATTTCTGCACCTCCGTCCAAATCACAGAGGATCCATTCTGCTCCAACAGCCTGTACCGAGCGAACAGGAGAATCTAGAACAAGCCTGATAGTGAGCTCATACTCACTGAACAGGTGACTTCTCTAGTTATCTAATGTGTCTTTCTGTGCACCTTTAGGACATTCTACAGTGGCTGACTGACAATCTGTGTTCTACACCATCTTTACCCCGTGCAAATACTCAGGGGCTGATGCTACTACTAAATTTTGACTGAATCTGATATGACACTTGATATGGCCTCTGTCTACCTTGTTGAGAATGAATGATTCACATTGGAGTGAAGGAGCCTATAACTAAATATAGATGACAACAACCTCACTGTTGGTGCTGTCCTTGTCTGGTGGTCACAGGCCTGGGTTGCCAGATCTGTTGAGAATTATGCTGGGTGATGAAGATGGCTTTTGGCTGAGGCTGGATATACCCCCCCTAGTATTATGATTCTCTTTCCTGTTTGCTGCCAGTGCTTATTGCAGCGTTTTGAGGCAGGCTGATAGAAATTAAGAGAGCTATTAAGTGATTCCTTGAATACCTTCACGGTTATCTTGTTTTTAGAAGTCTTGTTTAGTTGCAGCAGTAAAGCAGCACGTGGGTGTATGGGGCCATGAGTTGCAATCCAAGCCCCTGAATGTCATGGGTGTTGTACAGTACACTATTGGTAAGCCAAGCAGGACTTCTGAGATCCCATTTAACATTATGCATTCTGTCAGCCATCCATTGCTAGGATGCATTACAAGGTCCTTGATGAATACAGTTCTCATTGTGCTCTAGCAACATGACTGATCATGCATATTGAGATTTAGTAGCCTGGCATCTCCATTGCCAGAGTAGATGTCATAACCCCACACACACACCCGACCAGCACCACTCCAGGCCCTATGGGATTCCCTGAATGGCTCCTATAGACTACTAGCGCCCCCAATGAACAAGGCTAGTACAGCCCTCTGACCTATCTATGGAACTGTGTAATGGTGGGTTAGAACCGCTTGGTGGTTTATGACCAAATCATTTTTATTTGGGTTGTGGCTTTAGACCAGGTCCTGGTAAGAAACATTGCTCTTGTTTTCTTGGTGGGTCACAATAAATAATTTTATATGGGTCACAGTGCAACAACTTTGCGAACCACTGCAATAAGCTGCTCTTTTAATGGCTACCAATCCTTCACCTGATCTGAAAAGAGTGCACAGCACAGGAGAAATCATGATATGGTGCTAGCCCATCAGTTGGTCTCGTGAGGTTACAGCCGTCTTGTTTTCACCTTCCTAGTCTAGGTTGTCAGGAAAGGGAAGGAGCCATTTGAGAGCATTGGAACATGGTCTCCCTCCACATGTGGGCCAACCACTGTTTTTATGCCTCTAGAGGTTTGATGCATCATGCATTAGCATTTGTGTGCGTGTTGCCACATTCAAAACAACTTGGCGCTCGGGTAAAATATGTCAAATCATGACGTAAGTGATCTTCAGGTCGGCAAGTCGGAGCTGTAGAAAGAGGCCCAAGATTCAGAGTTGGATGAAGGTTCAAATACATTTTCAGTCAGAATTTTCGAGTTCCTAGTTGTTTTGGGGACAATGATTCTCATTTTGGTATTGAAATGCAAAATGGCTGATGTGGTGTGGAGTGGCTTTGATTATACATCGTACCTCAACCATTTCCCTCATGTATAGGCTATTTACACTGGATTCAACATCTCTTAGCCCTGGGAAATCTTTAGCTCTAGGCTAACCTGATACATGCAGTGTGAAAAACCTATTAGTACGTCAACATATTTTCTAAAAGCTGTTTAGGTTAAGTACCCGGTCAAATGTTACCCCACACACAGCTATGCAGTAACACACCAGCATCCTTTACTAGATTTTGTCTCCTATCTTTGGTAAGCCATGTCTCCTTTTTCGATCTAAAATTCGGTCTTGGTTTTAATGCTTTCGATCAACCCTGAGGCTAGAGTTACAGTGAGGGGGGAAAAGTATTTGATCCCCTGCTGATTTTGTACGTTTGCCCACTGACAAAGAAATGATCACTCTATAATTTTAATGGTAGGTTTATTTGAACAGTGATTTGAACAAAAAAATCCAGAAAACGCATGTGAAAAATGTTATAAATTGATTAGCATTTTAATGAGGGAAATAAGTATTTGACCCCCTCTCAATCAGAAAGATTTCTGGCTCCCAGGTGTCTTTTATACAGGTAACGAGCTGAGATTAGGAGCACACTCTTAAAGGGAGTGCTCCTAATCTCAGCTTGTTACCTGTATAAAAGACATCTGTCCACAGAAGCAATCAATCAATCAGATTCCAAACTCCACCATGGTCAAGACCAAAGAGCTCTCCAAGGATGTCAGGGACAAGATTGTAGACCTACACAAGGCTGGAATGATCTACAAGACCATCGCCAAGCAGCTTGGTGAGAAGGTGACAACAGTTGGTGCGATTATTCGCAAATGGAAGAAACACAAAAGAACTGTCAATCTCCCTCGGCCTGGGGCTCCATGCAGGATCTCACCTCGTGGAGTTGCAATGATCATGAGATCGGTGAGGAATCAGCCCAGAACTACACGGGAGGATCTTGTCAATGATCTCAAGGCAGCTGGGACCATAGTCGCCAAGAAAACAATTGAAGGACTGAAATCCTGCAGAGCCCGCAAGGTCCCCCTGCTCAAGAAAGCACATATACATGCCCGTCTGAAGTTTGCCAATGAACATCTGAATGATTCAGAGGACATCTAGGTGAAAGTGTTGTGGTCAGATGAGACCAAAATGGAGCTATTTGGCATCAACTCAACTCGCCGTGTTTGAAGAACACCATCCCCACCGTCAAACATGGAGGTGGAAACATTATGCTTTGGGGGTGTTTTTCTGCTAAGGGGACAGGACAACTTCACCGCGTCAAAGGGATGCTGGACGGGGCCATGTACCGTCAAATCTTGGGTGAGAACCTCCTTCCCTCAGCCAGGGCATTGAAAATGGGTCGTGGATGGGTATTCCAGCATGACAATGACCCAACACACGGCCAAGGCAACAAAGGAGTGGCTCAAGAAGCAGCACATTAAGGTCCTGGAGTGGCCTAGCCAGTCTCCAGACCTTAATCCCATAGAAAATCTGTGGAGGGAGCTGAAGGTTCGAGTTGCCAAACGTCAGCCTCGAAACCTTAATGACTTGGAGAAGATCTGCAAAGAGGAGTGGGACATAACTCGTCCTGAGATGTGTGCAAACCTGGTGGCCAACTACAAGAAATGTCTGTGATTGCCAACAAGGGTTTTGCCACCAAGTACTAAGTCATGTTTTGCAGAGGGGTCAAATACTTATTTCCCTCATTAAAATGCAAATCAATTTATAACATTTTTCACGTGTTTTTCCGAATTTTTTTGTTGTTATTCTGTCTCACTGTTCAAATAAACCTACCATTAAAATTATAGACTGATCATTTCTTTGTCAGTGGGCAAACGTACAAAATCAGCAGGGGATCAAATACTTTTTTCCCTCACTGTATGCAAGGCTATTTTCCATTTACATTTGGTCATTTAGCAGACGGCATACCACTTAGTTTGCCTAGAGCAGTGTGGAATTTACACAATCTGGTCACTTGAGAATACTTGAATGGAACTGACCTGGACTGCCTGCTTCGCAGAATGTGTTCTTCTTTATAGGAAATTATTTTCTTCTCTATTATTTTGTCCCACTTAGACCAGGGGTTCTAAAAGTGGGGTCTGTAGAGGTACTGCAGGGTGTCTGTGGCCAGACGACAATTTCACCTCAACTATTCCCCCCCCAAAATGTTTTGTTGTTGTACATAAATGCACTTGAATTTAAGCTTTAAACTGCAATTTTCTCTCTGCCTCATGGCAATGTGTCGATTGTAGGATATTACCTTTAAAGCTGCAACAACAAAAAAATCTCTGCCCCATGACAAGGTGTAGTATTGCAAGAAATTTGCTTGAGAACTGCAACATTTTCACTCCGATGCCAAGAGGCGGGCCTTTTTAAATGTTATTTCCCCAGGCCCGAGACTTGGTTCGTTCAGCCATACACTGCAGAAGTCATAACTCCTTGTGGACTATTTTTATCGCACTCTAGTTATGATTTATGAGGGGGGTCCTGATGAATTTGCTATCACAAAAGAGGTCCCCTCCCCACCCCCAAAAAGTTTGCGAACCCCTGCCTTAGACAATACCACCTGTGTGATAAAGTGCAGGTTAGATTAAGGCTTGAAGCAGAACCAAATATTGCGTCTAGTGTTATATTAAACTTGCTATCATTGACATTAGTAACAGACATTTTGGCCTGGGTTGATGTCCGTGCGTCCTGTTAGCTGTGTCATTGAGATCTACATAGTAGTTCTGTGTTTGCACTTTATGGAACAAGACACTGTGGTTAATATAGAGCTATTTAAGATAACTATATTTTATTAAAACCTACACAAAGCCATAGACTGGAAGAAAATGTTTAGAGGTTTACTTGATGTTTATTTCTGTTATTTTACAACACCACAAGTGCAACCATGTGAATAAAAGATGAATCTATATTACAAAAATAAAATAAATTTCTTGTATAGATATTTTTACTTTCACTTGTTATTCCTATTATTTTGTTTTTGACTCCTGTAATGACTCTTTACAGGATTGGTTGAATGTTTCACATTTTGTCTCTTGTAACCCTTGTTTTCCTCTGTGAATTTTTTTTAAATAAATATATTCTCCCAAACATGTTACATCTGTATTTATTTCAAAGCTGAAATGTCAGAATACGGAATTGGGGCAACATACATTTTGTGACCTATGGTTAAATCATTACCTGTCAATCAATTCTTTAACTTGATTACAAGGCTGTTTCAACAAGCTTATTCTGCTCATCAATCTGACTTTGACACAGTCCGGTCCATAAATATTTGTACATTGACCAAGTTATCATTTTATCTCTGTACGCAACCACAATGGATTTGAAAGGAAACAAGATGAGCTGAAGGTGCAGACTTTCAGCTTTAATTTGAGGGTATTTACATCCAAATCGAGTGAACGGTGTAGGTATTACAGCACTTAAGTGCCTCCCCTTGCCCCAATTTTAGGAGCTTAAAAGTAATTGGACAAACTAACAATCCAAAATTAAATTGTGAGTTTTAGTACTTGGTTGCAAATCCTTTGCAGTCAAAGACTGCCTGAAGACTGGAACCCATAGAAATCACCAGATGCTGGGTTTCTTCCCTTGTCATGCTCTGCCAGGCCTTTACTGCAGCTGTCTTCAGTTCCGGCTTGTTCTTGGGGTGTTTTGCCTTCAGCAAGTGAAATGCATGCTCAATTGGATTCAGGTCAGGTGATTGACTTGGCCATTGCAGAACATTCCTCTTCTTTGCCTTTCGCAGTATGCTTCGGGTCATTGTCCATCTGCACTGTGACGCGCCATCCAATGAGTTTTGAAGTATTTCTGAATCTGAGCTGATAATATAGCCCTAAAAATATAAGAATTCATCCTGCTGCTTTTGTCACATCAATAAATACAAGGGAACCAGTTCCATTGGCAGTCATACATGCCCACACCATAACACTACCTCCACCATGATTCACAGATGAGGTGGTATGCGTCGGATCATGAGCAGTTCCTTCCCTTCTCCATACTCCTCTCTAACCATCATAATGGTACATGTTGATCTTTGTCTCATCTGTCCATAGGATGTTGTTCCACAACTGTACAGGCTTTTTTTTTTTTTTAGATGTTGTTTGGCAAACTGTAATCTGGTCTTCCTGTTTTTGAGGCTTACCAATGGTTTACATCTCGTGGCCAAAAGTTGAGAATGACACATTAATTTCCACAAAGTTTGCTGCTTCAGTGTCTTTAGATTATTTTTGTCAGATATTACTATGGAATACTGAAGTATAATTACAAGCATTTCATAAGTGTCAAAGGCTTTTATTGACAATTACATGAAGTTGATGCAAAGAGTCAATATTTGAAGTGTTGACCCTTCTTTTTCAAGACCTCTGCAATCTGCCCTGGCATGCTGTCAATTAACTTCTGGGCCACATCCTGACTGATGGCAGCCCATTCTTGCATAATCAATGCTTGGAGTTTGTCAGAATTTGTGCGTTTTTGTTTGTCCACCCGCCTCTTGAGGATTGACCACAAGTTCTCAATGGGATTAAGGTCTGGGGAGTTTCCTGGCCTTGGACCCAAAATATCAATGTTTTGTTCCCCGAGCCACTTCGTTATCACCTTATCACCTGCAAGGTGCTCCATCATGCTGGAAAAGGCATTGTTCGTCACCAAACAGTTCCTGGATGGTTGGGAGAAGTTGCTCTCAGAGGATGTGTTGGTACCATTCTTTATTCATGGCTGTGTTCTTAGGCAAAATTGTGAGTGAGCCCACAACCTTGGCTGAGAAGCAACCCCACACATTAATGGTCTCAGGATGCTTTACTGTTGGCATGACACAGGACTGATGGTAGCGCTCACCTTGTCTTCTCCAGAAAAGCTTTTTTCCGGATGCCCCAAACAATCGGAAAGGGGATTCATCAGAGAAAATGACGCTTGCTGGACTTTCTTGGGCGCCCTGAAGCCTTCTTCACAACAATTGAACCGCTCTCCTTGAAGTTCTTGATGATCCGTTAAATGGTTGATTTAGGTGCAATCTTACTGGCAGCAATATCCTTGCCTGTGAAGCCCTTTTTGTGCAAAGCAATGATGGTGGCACCTGTTTCCTTGCAGGTAACCATGGTTGACCGAGGAAGAACAATGATTCAAAGCACCACCCTCCTTTTGAAGCTTCCAGTCTGTTATTCGAACTCAATCAGCATGACAGAGTGATCTCCAGCCTTGTCCTCGTCAACACTCACACCTGTGTTAACGAGACATGATATCAGCTGGTCATTTTGTGGCAGGGCTGAAATGCAGTGGAAATGTTTTTGGGGGATTCAGTTCATTTGCATGGCAAAGAGGGACTTTGCAATTAATTGCAATTCATCTGATCACTCATGACATTCTGGAGTATATGCAAATTGCCATCATACAAACTGAGGCAGCAGACTTTGTGACACAAATATTAATTTTCATTCTCAAAACTTTTGGCCACTGCTGTACTTCCTGGAGGGTGGTCTTGATCTGGCCAACTGTTGTGAAGGGGTTTTTCTTCACCAGGAAAATTATTATTCTGTCATCCACCACAGTTGTTTTCCGTGGTCTTCCGGGCCTTTTGGTGTTACTGAGCTCACCAGTGCGTTCTTTCTTTTTAAGAATATACCAAATAGTTGATAAGCCCAAAACCTAATGTTTTTGCTATCTCTGATGGGTTTGTTTTTGATTTCTCAGCCTAATGATAGCTTGCTTCACTGGCAGTGACTCCTCTTTGGACTTCATGTTGAGGGTTAACAGCAACTGATTCCAAATGCAAATACCATACTTGAAATCAACTCCTAGACCTTTTTTCTGCTTACTTGTAAATTATCTAATGAGGGAATAACACACACCTGGCCATAGAACAGCTGAGCCAATTGTCCAATTACTTTTGTTCCCTTAAGGGGGGGGGACACAAGTCCTGTAATTCCTACACCGTTCACCCGATTTGGATGTAAATACCCTCAAATTAAAGCTGAACATCTGCACTTTCAGCTCATATTCATTATTACCTTCAAATCCAATATGCTGTGGTAGACAGCTATAATAATAACTTGGTCAATGTCCAAATATTTATGGACCTGACTATGTTGCGAACTTCTCAAACGACTTATGCTTGGTGTCCACCAGATGTTTTGTTTTGCCGGAGGTCTAGCCTGCATTTTCCGTACATGGCGCACGTGCTTCACTTTACAACTATACTGAACAAAAGTATAAATGCAACATGCAACAATTTCAAACATTTTGCTGAGTTACAGTTCATATAATGAAGTCAGTCAATTAAAATGTATTAATTAGGCCGTAATCTATGGATTTTGCATGACTGGGCAGAGGACAAAGCTATGGGTGGGCCTAGGAGGGCCCAGCCAATCAGAATGAGTTTTTTCCCACAAAGGTGCTTTATTACAGACAGAAAAACTCCTCAGTTTCATCAGCTGTATGGGTGGCTGGCCTCAGACAATCCCGCAGGGTTAGAAGTCAGATGTGGAGGTCCTGGGCTGGTATGGTCAAATAAAATGTTATTGGTCACATACACATGGTTAGCAGATGTTATTGCGAGTGTAGCGAAATGCTTATACTTCTAGATCCGACCATGCAGTAGTATCTAACAGGTAATATCTAACAATTCCACAACAAAACCTAATACAATCTAGTAAAAGAATGGGATAAGAATATATTTAAGTATAAAATATATGGATGAGCAGTGACAGAGTGGCTAAGATGCAATAGATAGTAAAGAATAGGTAGTGAAGGATACATTATATACATGTGAGATGAGTAGTGCGAGATATGTTAACATTCTTAGTGTCATTATTTAAAGTGACTAGTGTTCCATTTATTAAAGTGGCCAATGATATCAAGTCTGTAGGTAGGCAGCCGCCTCTCTGTGCTAGTGGTGTCTGTTTAAAAATCTGATGGCCTTGAGATAGAAGCTGTTTTTATGTCCCAGCGTTGCACTTGCACTAACCTCGCCTTCTGGACGGATGCGGGGTGAACAGGCAGTGGCTTGGGTGGTTACTGTTCTTTTTGCCGCCTTCCTGTGACATCGGGTGTTGTAAGTGTCCTGAAGGGCAGGTAGTTTGTCCCCGGTGATGCGTTGTGCAGACCGCACCACCCTCTGGTTGTGGGCGGTGCAGTTGCCGTACCAGGCAGTGATACAGCCCAACAGGATGCTCTCAATTGTGCAACTGTAAAAGTAAGTGAGGGTTTTCAGTGACAAACCACATTTTTTTCAGCCTCCTGAGGTTGAAGAGGCGCTGTTGCACCTTCTTCACCACACTGAGTGCGTGGACCATTTCAGTTTGTCTGTGATATGTACACCGAGGGATTTTAAGCTTTCCACCTTCTCCACTGCTGTCCCATTGATGTGGATAGGGGGGTGCTCCCTTTGCTGTTTCCTGAAGTCCACAATAATCTCTTGTTTTGCTGACATTGAGTGAGAGGTTATTTTCCTGACACCACACTCTGAGGGCCCTCACCTCCTCCCTGTAGCCTGTCTCGTCGTTGTTGGTAATCAAGCCTACAACTGTAGTGTTGTCTGCAAACTTGATGATTGAGTTGGAGGCGTGCGTGGCCACGCAGTTATGGGTGAACAGGGAGTACAGGAGGTGGCTGAGAACGCACTGTTGTGGGGTCCCAGTGTTGAGGATCAGCGGGGTGGGGATGTTTCCTACTTTCACCACCTGGGGGCGGCCCGCCAGGAAGTCCAGGACCCAGTTGCACAGGGCGGGGTCGAGACCCAAGGTCTCAAGCTTAATGATGAGTTTGGAGGGTACTATCGTGTTGAATGCTGAGCTGTAATCAATGAGCAGCATTCTTACATAGGTATTCCTCTTGTCCAGATGGGTTAGGGCAGTGTGATGGCGATTGCATCGTCTGTGGACCTATTGGCGGTAAGCAAATTGGAGTGGGTCTAGGGTGTAGGTGATAGGATCCTTTACTAGTCTCTCAAAGCACTTCATGATGACAGAAGTGAGTGCTATGGGGCGATCATTTAGTTCAGTTACCTTTTAGCTTTCTTGGGAACAGGAACAATGGTGGTCATCTTGAAGCATGTGGGGACAGCAGACTGGGATAAGGATTGATTGAATATGTCCGTAAACACACCAGCCAGCTGGTCTGCGCATGTTCTGAGGACGCGGCTAGGGATGCCGTCTGGGCCGGCAGCTTTGCGAGGGTTACTACGTTTAAATGTTTTACTCACGTCGGCCTTGGAGAAGGAGAGCCCACAGTCTTTGGTAGCTTGTCGTGTCGGTGGCACTGTATTGTCCTCAAAGCGTGCAAAGAAGTTGTTTAATTTGTCTGGAAGCAAGATGTCGGTGTCTGCGATGGAGCTGGTTTTCTTTTTGTAATCTGTGATTGTCTGTAGACCCTGCCACATCTCCTGTTTTAGCCGTTGAATTACGACTCCACTTTGTCTCTATACTGACGCTTTGCTTGTTTGATTGCCTTACGACGGGAATAACTACACTGTTTGTATTCGGCCATGTTTCCAGTGCCTTGCTATGATTAAATGTGGTGGTACGTGCTTTCAGTTTTGCGAAAATGCTGCCATCAATCCACTGTTTCTGGTTAGGGATGGTTTTAATAGTCAAAGTGGGTACAACATCTCCTATACACTTCCTTATAAACTCGCTCACCGAGTCAGCGTATACGTACGTCAATGTTATTGTCTGAGGTTACCTGGAACATATCCCAGTCCACGTGATCGAATCGGTCTTGAAGCGTGGAATCCGATTGGTCAGACCAGCGTTGGATAGACCTAAGCACGGGCACTTCCTGTTTTAGTTTCTGCCTGTAGCAGGGGAGCAACAAGATGGAATCATGGTCGGATTTGCCAAAAGGAGGGCAGGGGAGGGCCTTGTATGCATCGTGGAAGTTAGAGTAGCAATGGTCGAGCGTGTTACTCGCTCGTGTACTGCAATCGATATGCTGATAGAATTTAGGTTAGCTTTGTTAAAATCCCCAGCTACAATAAATGCAGCCTCAGGATATATAATTTCCAGTTTGCATAAAGTCCAGTGACGTTTCTTGATGGCCGTCTTGGTATCCGCTTGCGGGGGGATATACACGGCTGTGACGATAACCGAGGAGAGTTCTCTTGGGAGATAATATAGTCGACATTTGATTGTGAGGAATTCTAGGTCAGCTGAACAAAAGGACTTCAGTTCCTGTATGTTGTTACAATTACACCATGAGTCGTTAATCATGAAGCATACACCCCCGCCCTTCTTCTTACCGGAGAGATGTTTATTCCTGAAAATCCCATTGGCTGTACGGACTCCGACAGCATGTCCCCAGCTAGCCATGTTTCCGTGAAACAGTATGTTACAATCCCGGATATCTCTTTGCAAAGCAACTCTTGCCCTGATTTCGTCAACTTTGTTAACTTGGGACTAGACATTAGCGAGTAATATACTCAGAAGCGGTGGGTGGTGTGCATGCATCCGAAACCTCACTAGAAGACCGCTCCGGCACCCTCTCCTCTGGCGGTGTTGTTTTGAGTCGGCCTCTGGAATCAGTTCAAATGCCCTGGGAGGTGCAGACAAAGGATCCACTTTAGGAAAGTCGTATTCCTGGTTGAAGTGCTGGTTGTGCTGGTAAGTTGATGTCTCTGTGATATCCAATAGTTCTTCCCAGCTGTATGTAATAACACTAAAGGTTGTCTGTGCTAACAATGTAAGAAATAATATGGTCTGCGATTGTGAGGCCGGTACTGCAAAAATCTCTAAAATGACATTGGAGGCGGCTTATGGTAGAGAAATTAACATTAAATTCTCTGGCAGCAGCTCTGGTGGACATTCTTGCAGTCAGCATGCCAATTGCACGCTCCCTCAACTTGAGACATCTGTGGTATTGTCTTGTGGGACAAAACTTCATATTTTAGAGTGGCCTTTTATTGTCCCCAGCACAAGGTGCACCTGTGTAATGATCATGCTGTTTAATCAGCTTCTTGATATGCTACACCTGTCAGGTGGATGGATTATCTTGGCAAAGGAGAAATGTTCACTAAAAGGGATGTAAACAAATTTGTGCACAGAATTTGAGAGACATACGCTTTTTGTCCGTATGGACAATTTCGGGGATCTTTAATTTTAGCTTATGATACATGGGACCAACACTTTACATGTTGCGTTTTATATTTTTGTTCAGTATAGCTAAAAGCTAGCTAGTTGGAGTCTGTGTGTATACTTCTGTTTGTACCACCGTACAGTAAAGCAACGAGTTGAAAATATTGAACGGATACGGTACACAGAACGCACCGAAGCCTATTGCAGCACCCCCAACGTAGTGTTGCGGACTTCTCCATTGACGATGAATGACTTCTGACGGAACGCAAAGAGTTTGATGCATCTGGTGGACATGTGGCAATAGACCTATTTGTATGAGGTATGCTAAATGTATGGATAGCACACAAGCTGTTAAACTCAAAGTTTAAACTGTTGTGTGTCTGTCCTATATCTAGGAGATAAGAAAGCTCAGAAAATATTTGTTTTTTTACACGTATTTAACCTCTTATTTTTGTTGGCTCAAAACTACCTCCATACTTCCATTCATTTGTATAAGTTACCTTCAAACTAGTCCCTTGACATTATCTGACAAACACCGCTGTAGCTCAGATGCGGAGGATTGAGATTCAGCCCATGCAAAAAAACATATCTCTAGTTTAAATGGACCGATTTTGATTGGGATTTTTTTATTATGTTACTCAGATTGACACACCGGTTTTAACTGCATTACATCAAATTTAGTGCCAATAATTTTTTATTTTGTGATGTAGGGAACAACCCACCATGAAGTTAATTTTAAATGGTTTAAAATTGGACTAGTGTTTGAAAAAGCTTTAGCAATAGGAGAGAGCTGCCTAATATAACTGAACAATGATCTTTGTGTAATTAACTCATTAATTAGTAGGCATTCGTTAGCGGGCAGTGTCTGTCTGGACTAAGGCTAATTCTTTATTTGTGAGCTATTATTGAATTTAATTTACTTTGGGTAATAGACATATACAACAAAATGTACAATGTGGACCCAGAGCATATCACTTGAAAGTATTAATTAAAACGCTTGTTTCCAAAGTGGTCCTTGATGGTGAAAAGATTAACACATACACTAGAGGTTCAAAAGTTTTAGAACACCTACTCATTCAAGGGTTTTTCTTTATTTTTACTATTTTCTACATTGAAGAATAGTGAAGACATCAGAACTATGAAATAACACAGAATCATGTAGTAACCAAAAAAGTGTTAAATAAATCAAAATGTATTTTATATTTGAGATTCTTCAAATAGCCACCCTTTGCCTTGATGACAGCTTTGCATACTCTTGCCATTCTCTCAACCAGCTTCACCTGGAATGCTTTTCCAATAGTCTTGAATGAGTTCCCACATATGCTGAGCACTTGTTGGCTGCTTTTCCTTCACTCTGCGTCCCGACTCATCCCAAACCATTTTAATTTGGTTGAGGTTGGGATTGCGGAGGCCAGGTCATCTGATGCAGCACTCCATCACTCTCCTTCTTGGTAAAATAGCCCTTACACAGCCTGAAGGTGTGTTGGGTCATTGACCTGTTGAAAACTAAATGAGTCCCACTAAGCGCAAACCAGATGGGATGGCGTATCGCTGCAGAAATCTGTGGTAGCCATGCTGGTTAAGTGTGCCATGATTTCTAAATAAATCACAGACAGTGTCACCAGCAAAGCACCCACACACCATAACACTTCCTCCTCTATGCTTTACAGTGGGAAATATACATGCGGAGATCATCCGTTCACCCACACCGCGTCTCACAAAGACACGGCGGTTGGAACAAAAAATCTCCAATTTGGACTCATCAGACCAAAGGACAAATTTCCACTGGTCTAATTAATGTCCATTGCTTGTGTTTCTTGGCCCAAGCAAGTCTCTTCTTATTATTGGTGTCCTTTAGTAGTGTTTCTTTGCAGCAATTTGACCATGAAGGTCTGATTCATACAGTCTCTTCGGTTCTCTTTGGTTACTACATGATTCCATATGTGTTATTTCACAGTTTTGATGTCTTCACAATTATACAATTTAGAAAATAGTAAAAATAAAGAAGACAAAATTACAAAGAAACAGAAATACTTTCATTCATCTTTACATGCAACTTTTATCTGAACATGTTAAAATCATGTAGCCTATCCTTGGTGTGATGATTTTCATACATTTGTGTAGTGACTTCAGAAGGTGTAGCCTATTACAGTCTTGTTCAATTCTATGGGCCTAGGCTAAGAGTGAACAACAGGCCTATAATGTGAGTGAAAACCCCATTCATTGAAAATGTTTGACCAAATAGGTAACAAATTAATTTCAATGTGAATGATTGATGTATGTCTCTTGAATGTGTCGCAATCTGAGAGCAAAAATGCGCATTCTGCCTCTGTTACCAGTGAGTGGGAAAGGAGTAGAGGCGCGTAACCAAAGCGCGCTCACAGCTGAAATATTGGGGTCACATGCATCGGCAAAAGACGAGAACGCGCGCCCTGTGTCTTCTCTGCTTCCTTCTCGGATACTGTCGTTTCCTGCATTCCAGTTGATTGGGAAGGGGGGCCGGGACGACCACTGAGTACCGAAATTCTGGGATAAGATGGAGGTTTGCGAGAGACTTTTGTACCTGGCCGTGGTGTCCAGCGTTCTCTGCGTTGGCTCTGTTCTTGGGAAATACGTGAGAGGTATCGTCAACACCAAGGAGGTAAGGTGTTTGATACCTAATTTATCACTTGTGACAATGACACCATTATTAGACTCGGCAGCACCTTCTCATGTAGCCTAAAGCCTCTCCGTGTTAATATTATATTGCGAATGTGACGCGCTCCGAAATTGCCTGATCAATTTTATTCCAGATCAAGCAATTTCTCCAAGATATTACAGGCTGTCCATACTGCCTTGTATTTGTGCGCATCTCTATGCGTGTCAGAGTGAGCATATTTCTATCTACATCGTTCTGGCTCTGTGGCTCTCAGCGACCGGTAGAAGCACGCTGTGGATGTTTACGAGAATGTGACTTGCAAATCCATCTAGCATTTATTTTTAATAGCGCCAAGCGTTGGTGATATCCTACACTGTAACCAAAATAACTCACATCCATCATTCGCATATAATAACGGTAACCCTGCCGTTACAGGTGTGCGTCAGTTGTCGCTCACGTCACATATTGTTTATTATTGGTCCTCATCATCTCACATCAGCCGTGCTCCAACACTTAACAATAGCCGATCAATATATAAAAAAAAATCTTTATCAATCTGTTATCAATATCAACGATAATATTGTCTGATTTAATCTATCTGTTTCCATTGATTTCTTCTGCGTTGAGATGTTGTGCTCATATTGTGCCCATGCCCTACTGTGAGTGAGTGACCACGTTATAGGGAAGGCAAGTGTAAAGGGCACCAGACAGATCTGCGCCAGCCGCGACAATCCCGTGCAATGATCTCTCTTATAACTCTTATCTCAGCTCTTTTAGTGTCCCACTTCTGCATAACATTTTGACATCAGGTGTGATATTTAACCCATGACATTCATGACTCGTGAAGAAGGCTAACACCTGCCCTACACAATATGCTTAATTCCCTTTTCCCTCTTCAAAAGGACCACAATGGAAATAAGCTTTTAAGCTTTATTGTGTTATCCTTGATGATTTTCTTATTGTATGTGGAGGCGTCACCGGCTGGAGCGCCCTTATGTATGCATACATTTTTTTTTACACTTAGTCTACTTATCAGATCATGTGGCTTCCAATCAATAGCTATTGAAAATTGACGTACTATAATATAGTTAACTAGCTAAATACACTAGTGTTTGTATGATATCAGAAATGCTTATGAATAACATAATTAGATTTCCAGCTCATGCCAGACGTACTCTATACTCTCTTCTCTTACGCGGTGTGTGTTAGTCTGAACCAGGGTTATGTCTTCCCTCAAACACCATGTCACTGCTCTGAATGGACTGAAACAATACTCATCTGGACATGTTGATATAGGGTGTGTGTGTGTGTGTGTGTTGTCCAGTGGGACTGTTCAACACATCAGTCTTGTCTGCGGACTCCCAACCAAGGTCACACATACACGCACATGGCCTAACTCCTCCATCTCAAAGTCACAGTAGAGTACCACATATCAAATCAGCAGGCAAGGTATGATCAGGTTCAGTGATGGTGGGGAGGATTATAGGTATG
>QNTS01000562.1:282161-294147 GCA_003317085.1 Hucho hucho | reverse complement strand
ACAGTGTAAAACAGGACAGTGTAAAACAGGACTGCATGGCCGGAAGTGCTCAGCAACTGCCAACATCAGGCCCCAAACAGCCCAGCCAGATAGAAGAAGAGGTCGTAGATACAGAAGGACGTAAAGACAGGGAGAGCGATGGTCAATACAAATGGAAAGATGTTAAGGGAGGGTCTAAAATTTGATTAATTTGTCCGTGCAACACAGAAACACAGATTCATTTACGGGGTTGTGTGTGTGTGTGTGTGTGTGTGTGTGTGTGTGTGTGTGTGTGTGTGTGTGTGTGTGTGTGTGTGTGTGTGTGTGAAAGAGAGAAGGAAGTAGAAAGGAGTGTGTGTATTTCTGAGTGAGTGCGGTGACTTTCATGGTTTCTATGGCAGCTGCAAACTCAGGCAGCATGTGGCAGTTGCTATGACAATAATGGGGAAATGGAGGGTTGGTGTGTGTGTGTGTGTGTGTGTGTGTGTGTGTGTGTGTGTGTGTCTGAGCCTAACAAGGGGGTCTTTCACAGTCCTTGGGCAGTCATGATATACCCCAGGCCCAGCCCCACCACCTCTCATCCTTTGTGACTGCTCGGTAGTCATGGATACACCTTTAGCCTAGGACAATACAATCTAGGACAATAAAATACATTGAAGTGCAGTATGTAGTGCTGTATGCTTCAGCAGGTCTGGAAGTTAGGCCTCTTGATATACAGTACCAGTCAAGTTTGGACACACCTACGCATTCAAGGGTTTTTCATTATTTTTACGATTTTCTACATTGTAGAATAATAGTGAAGACATCAAAACTATGAAATAACACAGTTTTATATTTGAGATTCTTCAAAGTAGCCACCCTTTGCCTTGATGACATCTTTGCACACTCTTGGCATTCTTTCAACCAGCTTCATGAGGTAGTCACATGGAATGCATTTCAATTAACAGGTATGCCTTGTTAAAAGTTGATTTGTGGAATTTCTTTCCTTAATGCTTTTGAGCCAATCAGTTATGTTGTGACAAGGTAGGGGTGGTATACAGAAGATAGCCCTATTTGGTAAAATACCAAGTCAATATTATGTCAAGAACAGCTCAAATAAGCAAAGAGAAACAACAGTCCATCGTTACTTTTAAGACATGAAGGTCAGTCAATTTCAAGAACTTTGAAAGTTTCTTCAAGTGCAGTCGCAAAAACTATCAAGCGCTATGATGAAACTGGCTCTCATGAGGACCGCCACAGGAAAGGAAGACCCAGAGTTACCTTTGCTGCAGAGGATAAGTTCATTAGAGGTAACTGCACCTCAGATTGCAACCCAAATAAATGCTTCACAGAGTTCAAGTAACAGACACATCTCACCATCAACTGTTCAGAGGAGACTGCGTGAATCAGGCCTTCATGGTCAAATTGCTGCAAAGAAACCACTACTAAAGGACACCAATTAGAAGAAGAGACTTTACCTGGGCCAATAAACACGAGCAATGGACATCAGACCAGTGGAAATCTGTCCTTTGGTCTGATGAGTCCAAATTTGAGATGTTTGGTTCCAACCGCCGTGACTTTGTGAGACACAGAGTAGGTGAACGGATTATCTTTGCATGTGTGGTTCCCACCATGAAGCATGGGGGAAGAGGTGTGATGGTGTGGGGATGCTTTGTTGGTGACACTGTCAGTGATTTATTTAGAATTCAAGGCACACTTAACCAGCATGACTACCACAGCATTCTGCAGCGATACGCCGTCCCATCTGGTTTGCCCATTTGTTTTTCAACAGGACAATGACCCAAAACACACCTCCCAGGCTGTGTAAGGGCTAATTAACCAAGAAGGAGAGTGATGGAGTGCTGCATCAGATGACCTGGCCTTCACAGTCACCCGACCTCAACCCAATTGAGATGGTTTGGGATGAGTTGCACTGCAGAGTGAAGGGAAAGCAGCCAACAAGTGCTCAGCATATGTGGGAACTCCTTCAAGACTGTTGGAAAAGCATTCTTCATGAAGCTGGTTGAGAGAAAGCCAAAAGTGTGCAAAGCTGTCATCAAGGCAAAGGGTGGCTACTTTAAAGAATATAACATATAAAATATATTTTGGTTTGTTTAACACTTTTTGGTTACTACATTATTCAATATGTGTTTTTTCATAGTGTTGATGTCTTCACTATTATTCTACAATGTAGAAAATAGTAAAAATAAAGAAAAACCCTTGAATGAGTAGTTGTGTCAACTTTTGACTGGTACTGTATAGCGGAGTGTGTTAACTGTTAACTACAGATGGCTTACTCTCTGACATATGGCTACAGATTTGCTCTCTATCTATGATATATAGTAAGTTAAACATTTTCTGTGTTGTTTAAAACCTCTTAAAGATCGTACCCTTTTTTTCAATTTTCTCCTAAATTGACACCCAAATCTAACTGCCTGTAGCTCAGGACCTGAAGCAAGGATATGCATATTCTTGATACCATTTGAAAGGAAACACTTTGAAGTTTGTGGAAATATGAAATAAAATGAATGTAGGAGAATATAACACATTTTATCTGGTAAAAGATTATAATAAAAAAGACAACTTTTATATTTAACATTTTTTTTCATCTTTGAAGTGCAAGAGAATGGCCATAATATAATATTGCAGTTTGGGCACAATTTAGATTTTTGCCACTAGATGGCAGCAGCAGTGTGTGCAAAGTTTCAGATTGATCCAGTGAAGCATTGCAATACTGGACAATAAGTCTGCCCAAATGTGCCGAATTGGTTAATTGATACATTTTCAAGTACATAACTATAGAGAATATACAAAAATGATATGGTAATACAAAATGTAAGTTTACACACTCCCAGGAATGTCATACATGATGGATCATTAGCTTATACACTAACTTGCACACATCTACAATTGTCTTGCGAATCACATTAGCGCACATTAGCTCAACCGTCCCAGTATAGGGACACCGATCCTGTAGAGGTTAATGATCAATTCTATACAGCTTGTGTATGTGTCTGTCAGCCTACATCTGCAGCACAGCCCATTGACTGATACCCTGCTGCAGTGCCTTATGGAAGGACAGTGAAGCACTGTATACCATAAGCACTATATCTTGGCATGATGCTGGTTGAATATTACAGCCAGGTTTTCCTGCTCTCTTCCCCTCTCCTCTCCCCATTCTCTACCCCATGCCCCTCTCTCCCTCCTCCTCCTCGCCCCATCTCCGGTTCCCCACTCTAAACAGGACTGGTTGTTCCTCACTCGCTTCTGTTTTCTCACTGATTTTGGACGTCTGGACTTCCGGTTCCGCTACCAAAAGGTCAGGTTATAGTACAACTGACCTATCTATCATTCTCTTTTCTTATTTTGTTCCATCAGTATTGTTGGCTCTCCTGCTCTTAGTGAGTTGCTCTCTCTCTCTCTCTCTCTGTCTCTCATATTGTCCCCCTGTACCCTATTATTTTCTTATTTTCTGTCTGACAAACTTTGTTTTACAAGTCATCCTTCATAATCTTTCCTCTATGTCCATCTCTCTCTTGTCTCTCTCCTCGCTGATTTGTTTTCTCTCCCTCTCTCTCCTCAATCTTTCTGTCTTTGGTAGTTGTATCTATCTTTGTCTGTTCCTGTTATATTCTTCATACATTTACCCTCTCTTGTCCTCTACTCTCCCCTCTTCTCCTCCTCTCTATCCTCTCCTCTTTTTTTTTATTTCTGTCCTCCTTTCTGTGTTCCTCTGGTTGCTGTCAGTGGTCTGCAGACTTTGAGGCAGTCTGGTATTAATCTTAGGCCCCCTTTTCCCATTCCTTCCCTCCTCCATTCTCTCATTCTCTCTCTCCTCTCTAGTCGCGATGCTGTCAGAATATATTGCTCTACTTTGATGACAGCTCTCAGTGGCCAGCTGTGTACAAGAAGCCAGACAAGGTGAGAAACCACTACTCTGTGTCACACTTGGCGTGTGTGTGTGTCTTTCTGTGTGTGTGTGTGTGTGTGTGTGTTTCCATCTGCTCTGTTTTACCTGACCATGCTCCTTCTGTGATCTGACAACATTGTGTGTACAGGCATTTCTGTTTCTTTATATGGAGTTAGTTCCATAGAAATAGAATGAATAGAACAGGCTTGGAAGCTCTAACCCTGGCAATTTGACTGGGAAACTCATGGGTACACTCACAATCACTGCCTGGTATTGTGATGCAATGATTTCCATGGTATTTTTGAATGTTCTATCAACTGATGGATGCAGTAAAGAGGTCAATCGAACTCGACCGAAACAATGGAATTGCCGTGAAACGTGTGGGGGAAAGGGCCGTGGGCGTAAGATCCTGAAACTCCTCATTGTCCCCCAGCAAAATGATCCTACATTTAGGCTATTGTTTACATGTGTGTTTCACACTACGTTGAGGTAAAAATCTGAGTATAATGCTTGTATGGATGTCAACCCCAATGCATGTTTATGTCATCGTTACCAATCAACTGTGTTACGTTTAAAAATGACTTCTTTTGAACTGTGATTACTGTATGCTAACCAGTTTATACAAATGGGAGATAGCATTTAGCAGTCTTCTAAACTTGAAAAGGGACAACTTCTACATGTTATGCAGTGAAAACAGCCAATAAAAAAAATATGTAATGTCAGTTGAGTTTACTCAACAAATCACAGCACATATTGAAGGGTAGACTTCCTGCTTTTACTTCCTGGCATACGGCGAGTTGATATTCAGATATTCACATCATATGAAGGAATTTCCCTCGACCACACCCACAAATTGGGGGAAACAAACATCCCATTGACCTCCATTGTAAAAGAGCCAACTTTGTGGTCTACTTTTGTTTGTTATAGAGAAATAACAAAACATTCCGAAAAGCTGCTGTGTTGTTCAATGCACATGTAACCAGGTCAGAAATCCCAACCTACGGTTCGCAATGCTCACACTTAGAGAAATAGAGCCTTCGAAAAGAGTTCTGTGGCTTCAGGCTATTCGGCCCTAATCTATGGATTTCACATGACTGGGCAGGGGTGCACCCATGGGTGGACCTGGGAGGGAATAGATCCACCCACTTGGAAGCCAGGCTCACTCACTGGGGAGCCAGGCCCACCCAATCAGAATTAGTTTTCCCCCACAAAAGGGCTTTATTACAGACAGAAATACCCTTCAGTTTCATCAGCTGTCTGGGTGGCTGGTCTCAGATGATCCCGCAGGTGAAGAAGTTGGATGTGGAGGTCCTGGGCTGGCGTGGTTACACGTGGTCTGCGTTTGTGAGGCCGGTTGGACGTACTACCAAATTCTCTAAAACGGCTTATGGTAGCGAAATTAACAAATTCTCTGGCAACAGCTCTGGTGGACATTCCTGCACTCAGCCTGCCAATTGCACAGTCCCTCAACTTGAGACATCTCTGGCATTGTGTTGTGGCCTTCTATTGTCCCCAGCACAAGGTGCAGCTGTGTAATTATCATGCTGTTTAGTCAAGTTCTTGATATGCCACACATGTCAGGTGGATCGATTATCTTTGCAAAGGGATGTGCACAAAATTTGAGAAATATACGTATGGAACATTTCGGGGATCTTATATTTTAGCTCATGAAACGTGGGACCAGCACTTTAAATGTTGTGTTTATATTTTTGTTCAATATACACTACCGTTCAAAAGTTTGGGGTCACTTAAAAATGTCCTTGTTTTTGAAAGAAAAAATTTGTCAATTAAAATAACATCAAATTGATCAGAAATATAGTGTAGACATTGTTAATGTTGTAAATGACTATTGTAGCTGGAAACGGCAGATTTTTTATGGAATATCTACATAGGCATACAGAGGCCATTATCAGCAGCCATCACTCCTGTGTTCCAATGGCACGTTGTGTTAGCTAATCCAAGTTTATAATTTTAAAAGGCTAATTGATCATTAGAAAACCCTTTTGCAATTATGTTAGCACAGCTGAAAACTGTTGTTCTGATTAAAGAGGCAATACAACTGGCCTTCTTTAGATTAGTTGAGTGTCTGGAGCATCAGCATTTGTGGGTTCGATTACAGGCTCAAAATGGCCAGAAACAAATAACTTTCTTCTGAAACTCGTCAGTCTATTCTTGTTCTGAGAAATGAAGGCTATTCCATGCAAGAAATTGCCAAGAAACTGAAGATCTCGTACAACGCTGTGTACTACTCCTGTCACAGAACAGTGCAAACTGTCTCTAACCAGAATAGAAAGAGGAGTGGGAGGCCCTGGTGCACAACTGAGCAAGAGGACAAGTACATTAGAGTGTCTAGTTTGAGGAACAGATGCTTCACAAGTCCTCAACTGGCAGCTTCATTAAATAGTACCCGCAAACACCAGTCTCAAGGTCAACTCTGGCCTTCTAGGCATATTAAGATGGGCAAAAGAACACAGACACTGGACAGGGGAAGATTGGGAAAAAAAAGTGTTAAGGGCAGACAAATCTAAGTTTGAGGTGTTCTGATCACAAAGAAGAACATTCGTGAGATGCAGAAAAAATTTAAAGATGCTGGAGGAGTGATTGACGCCATCTGTCAACAATGGTGTAGACAATGTGATGGTTTGGGGGTTCTTTGGTGGTGGTAAAGTGGGAGATTTGTACAGGGTAAAAGGGATCTTGAAGAAGGAAGGCTATCACTCCATTTTGCAACGCCATGCCATACCCTGTGGACGGTGCTTAATTGGAGCCAATTTCCTCCTACAACAGGACAATGACCCAAAGAACAGCTCCAAACTATGCAAGAACTATTTAGGGAAAAGCAGTCAGCTGGTATTCTGTCTATAATGGAGTGGCCAGTACAGTCACCGGATCTCAACCCTATTGAGCTGTTGTGGGAGCAGCTTGACCGTATGGTACATAAGAAGTGCCCATCATGCCAATCCAACTTGTGGGAGTTGCTTCAGGAAGCATGGGATGAAATCTTTTCAGATTACCTCAACAAATTGACAGCTAGAATGCCAAAGGTCTGCAAGGCTGTAATTGCTGCAAATGGAAGATTCTTTGACGAAAGCAAAGTTTGAAGGATACAATTATTATTTCAATTAAAAATCATTATTTATAACCTTGTCAACGTCTTGACTATATTTCCTATTCATTTTGCAACTAATTTCATGTATGTTTTCATGGAAAACAAGGACATTACTAAGTGACCCCAAACTTTTGAATGGTAGTGCATATATCAAATTTAGCTAAAACATTGCTCTTTCCTTTAAATGGCTCTACCTTTAGTGATGGATCCTTGGCTTCAATGAGATGTCACAATTCCTCTCTTGAAGGCTTCATCATTCACTGACGTACGTTGGCAACTGAGGTAAAGTAGTGACTGGCTACAACTAGAGCAAGGAGTGAAAAAAAATCTGTTTAACTATTCCTGTACTGCCCGTTCTTGTGGACTGTCACTCCTGTCGCATCCTGTCCCAAACTTGACTCTAGAACATCACTTTGATTCCTGCCGGAATCCCACGTGACCCGCAAGACCCACGGGAGTCCTTTTCTACTTGCGACGTTCTATCTAATACCAACTGGGATTATGGGTGCACTCAAAATGGCTGCCAATCCACTGATTATGCCATCATTGACTTGAATGGAGATGCCCTTTCTATTCATTCTATTTCTATGGTTAGTTCGTACAGTACCTGTGCATAATGTGATGTGTGTATGACACCGTTTCGTTATTATTGTTGACCGTATTTCTTGACCGCAGGACTGTTACCAGAAGGAGGCGGTGTTGAGGCCAGAGAATAACCAGGTTATCAACCTGACCACGCGCTACACCTGGTCTGGCTGTGTGGTAAGAACATGGACAACCTCCTCTACAGCTCTCTGTCTTATACAGTGCCTTCAGAAAGTATTCATACCCATTGACTTATTCCACATTTTGTTGTGTTACAGCCTGAATCCAAAATTAAATAGATTAAATATAAAAATACACACATACCACATAATGACAAACTGAAAACATGTTTTTAGAAATGTTTTGTAAATTTATTGAAAATGAAATATCACACCCCTTTGCTATGACACTCCAAACTGAGTTCAGGTGCATTCAATTTCCTTTGGTCATCCTTGAGATGTCGCTACAACTTGATTGGAGTCCACCTGTGGCCAATAAAATTGTTTGGACATGGTTTAGAAAAACACACCTGTCTAAATAAGGTCCCACAGTTGATAGTGCATGTCAGAGCAGAAACTATACCATGAAGTCCAGGGAACTGTCCGTAGAGTTCTGAGGGAGAATTGTGATGAGGCATATATCTGGTGAAGGGTATAAAACAATTTCTAGTGTTGAAAGGTTCCAAGAGCACAGTGGTCTCCATCATTGGGAAATGGGAAAAATCTGGAACTACCCAGACTCTGCCTAGAGCTGGCCGTCCAACCAAACTGAGCAACTGGGCAAGAAGGACCTTGGTCAGGGAGGTGACCAGACCAAGAACCCATTGACCACTCTGACAGAACTACAGAGTTCCTTGGCTGAGATGGGAGAACCTGCCAGAAGGACAACTGTCTCTATAGCAGGGGTATTCAACTCTTTCCCTACGAGGTCCGGAGCCTGCTGGTTTTCTGTTCTACCTGATAATTAAGGGCAACAAGGAAAAAATGCAGTGGAATTGGCTTTGAGGTCCAGAGTTGAGTTTGAAGGCTCTATAGCACTTTACCAATCTGGGTTTATGGGAGAGTGGCCAGACGGAAGTTACTCCTGAGAAAAAGGCACATGACAGCACACCTTTAGTTTACAAAAAGGCATGTGAAAGACTGAGATCATAAGGCAAAAGACCAATTTAACTATTTGGCCTGAATGCAAAGTGCTATGTCTGGAGAAAACCAGGCACTGCTCCTCACCCGTATAACACCATCCCTACTGTGAAGCATGGTGGTGTCAGACTCATGCTATGGGGATGCTTTTCAGCGGCAGGGACTGGGAGACTGGTAAGGATAGAGGGAACAATGAATGGAGCCAAATACAAGCACATTTTTGATGAGAACCTGCTTCAGAGTGCGAACGACCTTCAAATGGGATGAAGATTTACGTTCCAACAGGACAATGACCCCAAACATACAGCCAAAGTAACTCTGGAATGGCTTCAAAACAAGAATGTGAAAGTCCTTGAGTGGCCCAGCCCAGACTTGAATCCCATTGAAAATCTGTGGAAAGACTTGAAGATTGCTGCTCACCGCCACTCCCCATCTAACTAAACAGAGCTTTAGAAAATCTGCAAGGAAGAATGGGAGAAAATCCCCAAATCCATATGTGCAAAGCTGATACAGACATACCCAAGATGACTCAAAGCGGTAATCGGCGCGAGAAAGGTGCTTCTACAAAGTTTTGACTCAGGTGTGAAAACGTATGTAAATTAGATATTTCTGTATTCTTATCACTTTGTCCATATGGGGTATTGTGTGTAGATGGGTGAGGAAAAAAAAATATTTAAACCATTTTTAATTCAGGCTGTAACACAACAAAATGTGGAATAAGTTAGGTGGTATTAACACTTTCTGAAGGCACTATATGTGGGCTTGTCTTGTATGTTTGCCTATGGGACTGTGGTTGTTTTTAGTTATTCAGTTATAACTAAAAGAGCTATTTTGAGGTTTGAGGAGTATGTGTATGTGAGACAGAGGTGTCTGGGTGTAACTCCCTCTTTGGAAATGTGTTAGGATGTGTTGATTCAATGTGTTTTTGAGTGTGTGAGCATCCTCTCTATTAAAATATTAGCTCAGTCTCTCTCGGTTTCTGCTGTCTCTGTCTCTAAGGTGGAAGGAGAGGGGGATGAGGAGGTGCTGAGTTGTGTGGGAGGTCGTAGTTTCCGCTCGGTGAGGGAGAGATGGTGGTACATCGCTCTCAGCAAGTGTGGGGTGAGCACCGACATTTCAGTTCTCACTGATGGCTTGTGCACACAGACATTGTTACTCTGATGACACACGCCGCCCACACATATATACACACACATAACAAATACACTCACAGATTGACATACACTGAGTGTACACAACATTAAGAACACCTGCTCTTTCCATGACAGTGACCAGGTTAATCCAGGTGAAAGCTATGATCCCTTATTGATGTCACTTGTTAAATCCATTTCAATCAGTGTAGATGAAGCGGATGAGACAGGTTAAAGGATGTTTAAGCCTTGAGACAATTGAGACATGGATTGTGCGCCATTCAGAAGGTGAATGGGCAAGACAAAAAATGATTGTGCTGGGTTTTCACGCTCAACAGTTTCCTGTGTGTATCAAGAATGGTTCACGACCCAAAGGACATCCAGCCATCTTGACACAACTGTGGGAAGCATTGGAGTCAACATGGGCCAGCATCCCTGTGGAAAGCTTTCAACACCTTGTAGAGTCCATGCCCTGACGAATTGAGGGGGGGTGCAACTCAATATTAGGAAGGTGTTCCTAATGTTTGGTATGCTCAGTGTAGATCTTCTCTGTATGCGTGCTTGCGTGCTTTTGTGTGTGCATATGGATGCACAAGTGTGTGTGTGTGTGCGCAAGTGTGCATCTGTGTGTTGTGGCAGGGCCAGTGTATCCACACACTGACTGCCAGTGTTGTGGTGTTAGTAGAGAGTGAGTGTTTGTGAAGAGGGACAGACAGGATTGAAGCGGATGTTTCCTGGAGAGTGTGTTGTGTTGTCACGGCAGCAAGTGGAGGGCTGTTGACGGACATGATGCCTAATGGTGTAGGACTGAAGTTAAAGCTCTGTCTCCGGCCCACATGGCCCCAGGGACTCTCCCCGCCTCGCCCCGCCTTACCTCGCCTGCACACTGCCAATTTAATGCACGCCTTCCACCCTCTCTCAGTTCTTACTCTCTCTGTCTTTCTCTTCACCTCTCCCTCATTCTTACTTTCTTGTTCACTCACTCTTTGAATCTCTCCTTTACTGTGGCCTTCTTTCTCTGCGTCACTTCATCTCCTCTCACTGCTCTGTCTCTCATCAATGTATCTCTCTCTCTCTCTCTCCCTCCAACCCAGTCCTGCCTGTCTTCTCTCACTGCTGTCTCTCAATGTCTCTCTCTGTCTCTCCCAGTCCTGCATGTCTCCTCTCACTGTTCTGTCTCTCTCTCCCAGCCCTGCCTGGCTAGTATTGATTTTGTGACAGTGCACGCTTCATGCTCCTCACTCTTCTGATGGAGGTACTGAGATTGAGTCTTGGCTGGCAGATGAAATCAAAGGTTTTTTTCTCTCACTTACAGCACAACAACACAAACTCCAGAGGCTTTGAACTCCTCTCTGTGAAATGAGCTCTTTGTGCGCTCATTGTCGCTCCATCTAACTCCCTGCTCTCTTCCTCTGTCTCTCTCTCCCTCTCTCTCTGTCTCTCAGGGGGAAGGTTTGCAGCTGGAGTACGAGATGAAGCTGACCAATGGCCAGTCTTTCTGGACACAGCATTTCTCTGCAGATGAGTTTGGTGAGAACGACACAGATTACAGAATGAACATTAATGGCTCGTCCAACACTATTTAACACGGCCAATAAAGCATATTAAAATGAACAAATTATTATAACGAAGGAATGGATGGATGAATTAAGGATGATGGATTAACATGAGCGGAATGGGTAAAAAAGGAAAAGGGACGCAGTTTAGAAAATGACAATATTAAGCTACTCTCTTATTCTGATGTTCTAATGACCTCTCTCTTTCTCTCTCTCTGTCGCTCTCTCTTTTCCTCTCCCTCCCTCCCCCTCTCTCTCATCACCATCTCACACCCTCTACCTGCCCTCTCTCTCGCGCTTTCGATTTCACCCTCCATTTATCCCTCTCTACCTCTACTTTTCCCTCTCTACCTCTCTTTACCTCTCTCTCTCTTTACCTCTCTACCTCTCTCTTTACTTCTCCCTCTCTACATCACTCTTTACCTCTCTCTCTCTTTACCTCTCTACCTCTCTCTTTACTTCTACCTCTCTCTGCCCCTCTCTCTTTACCCCTCTCTCTTTACCTCTCTCTCTCTCTCTCTCTCTCTCTCTCTCTCTCTCTCTCTCTCTCTCTCTCTCTCTCTCTCTCTCTCTCTCTCTCTCTCTACCTCTCTCTCTCT
>QNTS01000562.1:226487-268080 GCA_003317085.1 Hucho hucho | reverse complement strand
TCCCAGACTTCTGTACCAGACTGAGCCTCTCTGTCCCAGACTTCTGTACCAGACTGAGCCTCTCTGTCCCAGACTTCTGTACCAGACTGAGCCTCTCGGTCCCAGACTTCTGTACCAGACTGAGCCTCTCGGTCCCAGACTTCTGTACCAGACTGAGCCTCTCGGTCCCAGACTTCTGTACCAGACTGAGCCTCTCGGTCCCAGACTTCTGTACCAGACTGAGCCTCTCTGTCCTTTGTCAGTGACACATTCACACGCATACTGTTCTGTTCTTATATGTGCAGGAATATGTATCAGTGTTTGGAGATGCAGGGTAATATTTGTACAGGCAACAGGCAATATTATGAATATGATACATTCCTCCCATACATCCCCTCTACCCCCCTCCCTGCCTCGCCACAGGCTATCACACGGCCCTCTGCGGCCAATAAGAACTTCCCGTACCACGTACGGACCTCTCAGATCGGGATCCTGCTGTCTAGTCCGAAGGCGGGTGTGGCGAGTGAGAGTTTCCCCCACCATGCCTATGGGAACAGTTCCTTCCTGGGCGACTCACAGCCCAACTTCACAGAACTCTTCTCCATCCAGTCGGTGAGTGGATGTATGGTCTGAGGAGGATCTAGTAACTGATATTAAGGTCCGATATAGTCCCTGTAACACTCCAGAGGGGTTAGAGCACAGAGGAAGTTGGCAGAGAAGGATGTGGTAACTGATATTGTGACAAATACAACCCAGCGTGACCTTTAACCTTTCAACCTTTACCTCCCTCTCTCTCAGGGCCCAGTGAAGACGGTGGAGGAGACGGTGGCCCGGAAGGGACAGGAAGTGCAGAGGAACAGTGAGCATAAGATCATCACCACCACGGCCGACCTGTCGTCACCCACCTTCCCCCCACTCCCTCCCCCCATGCCCCCCCGCCTCGTCGCCCACTCCCCCCCTCCCCCTCCACGACTCTCCTCCCACTTTACCGAGTACTTCAGCATGCAGGGGGGAGGGGGCGTGGGCACCAAGGCATGAGACAGACAGAGAGAAAGAAAGAAAGAAAGAAAGAAAGAAAGAAAGAAAGAAAGAAAGAAAGAAAGAAAGAAAGAAAGAAAGAAAGAAAGAGGGACACAGAGAGGAGAAAGATCGAGAGGGAGGTGGAGGAAGATCAGGTAGCATAGAAAACAAGTCAAGCGAAGTATAGCCACGAGGGAAGGAGGGATGGATATAAGGAAGAAGAGAAGGGGAAGTCATCATAAGCAGACATGTGGAATAGAAGTCCTAAACGTCCCATTTTCATCTCTGAATGGGAAAAGAGCGGAATAAAGGAGAGGAAATGGCTGTGAGTTAAAGTGCTGAGCTTGTAAAATAAAAAAGAAGCAATAAATATTTGAACATGAGCAGGGAGAGAGGTTCCGGGAGGGAGAGATGACAGAGTGGATGTAGCCTGACCAATAGAAAGATAGGAGCGCACAGTGGAGACTGAACAAAACTCTAAGGGACACTTTTATTCAAGAATTTATGAGGCATCAATGGAGGGGCTGAGGGAAACGTGTAAATAGCTGAAGAGAATGAGTTACCATTACTCTAAAATAGTTGCAGAGTTTATATTACAAAAGGGATGTTTTTTTCCACATTGTCGAATTCCAAGTGGTGCTGTGACCATTGAAATTCTCATGCCATTACATTGTACAAGAATGTTCACTCCCATCCTGAAACAATACATTTATGTTTTTTCTTCGTTTGACAGATGTTAACACAAAATATTGAATCTCTCCATATAAAGAATATGTTGGGATGATTTATATTCTCATATATGTTGATTGCTCCAGGCTATAAGATTGATATACTGATGTTTTAGTGTACAATGTTCAGTTTACTGTGGACCTGAGATACTGCTAAAACAAGCATGTACTCCCTGTCTCTGAACTGATTATACTCCATGTGCTCATACAGTGCGTGTGCCTGTTGTACCAAACTACTATACAATAACTGTGTATATTTCATACCATATAGGCTACCGAGGAGGTGTTAATGTCACTTCTTAGGGATTTCTATTGGAACCTTATGTCATACTATCCACAGACAACTGTTTTAACTCCGAGTACTACTGTTCAGTTTTCACTGGAGTGCAAGATATCAGCTTGCTCTGAATGTAATTCCTTGATGTATGTAGACCTTGGTGAATGTATTAATGCAATAGAGCACAAGGAAAGGGGTGGTTTTAAAGTTACATTTTATTTTTAAACATAGAAATCATACTTATAGCTTGTTTTACTTTCAATTTCAGCCTCCATCCTTGACACATGATTTAAGGAGGGAAGGTTGTCCAGCGAGGATATGAACTAACTTCACAATCACCCCCCCCCCCCCCGACTAGTATGTAATGATGTCACGTCAACTGTGTGAGGGGCTTGCTCATTGTTGTTTATCCATAAGTAGGAACAGTAGTTCTTCCTGACCATGAAAAGTCCTGGGCCCATAAACAACTAAAGCAAACCTTTTAGAGTAACTGTGAAAGTAGTAGCACCAACGTCCTGTTTGTCCTGCATGGAGCACTTTAATGTCCCCCTTCTCTTCGTTTTTCTGTTCGCCATTTATTTCAAAGTGACTTTGAATAGTTATTTTATCTGAATTATACGTATCCACACACTACATCCAATGATATTCCGGTATCAAATATACAAATGTTACCTGTAGATATTAATCAATGTCATCAAGTGTCATTATCAGACATGACAAAAATGTACATGTATCTGAATAACATTGTTGATTAAATAGCCGAATTATATCAATGTGTGGGGGGGGGTTATTCATAAGATGGTGTCAAGGCCAATTTACCACCTGTTTCTTCTAAGAATTGGAAATCATGGAAGTAATCAACTACATTTATTTTATAACTTACTATCCGAGTATGCAACATGCAAGTTTCTTTAATCTTTTTTTATCCAATCTGTAAAAAGAAAAGTGTGGCGGGAAGAATGGTGGATAATTAACTGTTTCTAATGGTTTAATTAATAGCCCTTTATTGTCTTTCTGTAGTAATGTCTGGAGTAGGCTTGGGTTGGTCAGACTGGTACAGCACATGTTATGTACATGAGAACATACAAAGGTATAATGTAGTCTGTAAAAAAGAATGATACTTGAATTAGATTGTTCTGGTGTTCTAAAGGTTTTGTCTCTGTAGGCATATATTTGTCTATTGCCGTTACAGTCAACTGTTGTCCATGGTTACAGATGCCATTACTTGACTGAGTAGATTGATATTGACAGACAGGTTCCATTCATCCTGTACAACAAGCTGCATGATCAACTTATCTACGGTATTTGTCTATTATATACGGACACAAGTGGAAGAGCAAAGGAAGATGAGTGAGGGTTTTATATGCATGACAGACAACAGCACAGCTTCCTGGGTATTTAGAGAGGTCTGGTTAAGAGCACATTACTGAAGCACTGTTCGAAATGAATGCATTTAAATGGTGTCAAATTAGGATATTCTGAATACGCTGTATATACACTTTTTGCCAAATTAAAATGGTTGGTTTTAGAGGCCTTGTCTGTTTCTTTCATACCTTGGCCACAGTGTGAATGTGTATGAGTGGTTCCAGACAAAAACAAATCTCACAATTGGAGTGCTTACAGGCAAGTGGCAAAGGAGAGCAGGTCCAATTGAACGTAATTGCAATAGGTTTGGGGCAATTTAGGCAAGTAGTATGTAAAAACCAAGCTCTACAGCAGCTCTTAATAACAAAACAGTTTGAATCTAAACAAATAGAACGAATGGCGAAGCTCATGAGTGTGTGATTATGCCTGGCTGAAGGTGGTTGCTTTCATAAAATATCCTGCCTCTATTTGCCACTGTCTGAATCACTAGAGGGATTAAAAACTGGACATCAAACCATGACAATAATGAAAAGTTTGGGGGACATGTTTCTGAACCGGTAAAATAAATATTAACAGCATATTTAAGCACATCTGTTAAATTCACAGTAGTGCCATGAACAGAACTTTTCCTTTGACTAACAGTCAAAATAACAGAACGCTTAACATTGTCAAACAATCACATTTATTTTGACACAACATCCTCATTGTTCAGTGGGGTCCACAGAAAGTCAAATACTGTAGCCAGTCATCTAAAACAGTGGCTCCCCATGTTTCTGTACTGTGATCCACCAAAAGTGTTGGGTGTTTTTCTTATTACACACAAAGCAACAATGTTTCCAAATCAGGACCTAGTCAGAATCTGTGGACTATAAAAGTTTAGACTACAACCCACCAGCGGGTCCCTACTAGGGAAATACAGGGGCTTATTTGGGAGGGAGCAACGTTCCAGAATGTTCATATACCTTAGAACAGACATGACATTCTAAATGTTTCACCGTACTGAACACACCCATGACCTAACACATGTAATGTCAGTGTGTGGGTGGTTGCATTATGCCTCAACCTTGGCTGCTGCCTGCTGTGCCCGCTCTTCTCTGTAGCCTTTGAGGAGCTGGTTGATTAGTGTGAGTTCATTGTCTCGTTTGGCGGTCTGGAGAGGTGGGAACGGGTTGCCTTTATACTCCAGCACGGCCATAGCAGCCTTGTCCAGGTTCTCCCTGTTGGGAATGCGGGCCATCCGGGTGTAGGCTTTGGGCTGGGTCTCAAACCTGGGAGCCAGGACCTTGAAGAGCTTTGGGATCAGATCCTTTTCCTTAAACCACAGAGGAGAGAGACGAGATGATGACTGACTGAAGGAACTAGGAACACACTCGTACTAATCTGGTAGATAATAGTACAACACAGCTGGGGACAGTCTGACTCAGTCTGAGTACATTAAAATACTAACAAAGATCATAAAGAAAGAACATTTACTGTGAGCCAGAAGTTTGCCATTTTCATCGCTTTCTCGTCAGTGTCTCCCTTCTTGGCATAGTCAATCAACTGCAAAACAACATCACACATTGGTCAACAACGTCACAAGCTGTCAAACTACAGTAGCCTACTTAACAGGGATGGATGAGAAGTAGCTGACTGAACTCAACTCCATGGTTGTATTTGTTTGATTAAAATGTATGGATTTCAGCAAACAAAGGCACATAACTACATAGGTACAAGATAAGCGTTTCATAATTTACTATTTACCTTGGGCGAATCAATGTAGTCAGAGCTGAATTTCACAAAGCCAGGACTCTGCTCAACTCCATTGGTGGAGTTCATCAGAAACTTCCTTCACCATGGGAGATGAGTTTAGTCAACTGGTGGAGTAGCCCAAAGGCCGGCAGATGACAATAGAGTCGCTTCATCTTACCGTCCAAAGGGAATCTATGTAGCCAGCTATACACTCATATCCCCCATGGACCGGGCTGTACATAAAATATTCTCCATTCAGGTAGCAAAGGAGTCGATTTCCTCCTTAACTTCTTAGGGAGCGGCTGCATGGGTGACGGTTTTGGAGAGTCTGGCGTGCCCAAAGTAAAATGCCTGCCACTCAGGCCCAGAAAATAGGATATGCAAGTAATTAGTACTATTGGATAAGAAACACTCTGAAGTTTCTAAGAGTGTTAAAATAATGTATGTGAGTATAACAGAACTGATATAGCAGGCGAAAACCCGAGGAAAATCAATCCAGATTTGCAGATTTGCACTGCTCCCTAAGTAGTTAACTCAATTTAATGGCGAGAAGGTAAAGAAAAAAACTTTCCTTATGAAACACCAATTTCCGCCATGTTCTGAATGTTGCCAATCAGGTTGGAGCAGTCAATTTTTTTTCACCCCTGGTCTGATTGGCTGAAGGGGTATACACGTGTATGGCCGGCTGCATACATTCCATTTGGACGGTAAGATGAAACGGCTCAATAACGCCATCTGCCGGCCTTTGAATTACTATTGGAGAAGCAGCTGTGTTGAGCTGCGTAAAAGGGTACAGTTGCCATCCATGTCCTCACCTTTTCAGCATAGAATCGAACTTCGTCTGCTCTGCCTCGGGTGGTCTCTATCCTCTCGTGTCGAACGAGGCCGGTAAGAATGTTCCGAAGCATGTTTATTCGGGACTCTGGACCGAGACCCATTTTACGGGCCACGCGGCCATGGGATATCAACATCTGAATGTTGAGGCGCATCTTGTCGAGTTCAGACACCTACAAGAGGCTAGAAAGAAAAAAGGAATCAAACCGGCCTTTAAAAATGTAAACCGATGTTTCTAACGAAAATTATATTCCGTTATTCTCGTGTAAAATAGGTTTATGTGATCATTAATACATCCCCGAGGTCACATTACGTGACAAATTTCGTTTGACAACTTTGACATTGCCGGTGTATCAGTTATCGCAGTCTGTGTGGGTGAATGGGGTTCCGTAAAAAATAGTTCCACTTTAGGATGAAATGGTTCCGCCTCAAATATATTATTTTTGTTTCTGGTTAATTAATTGTTGTTTTGTTATTAGATATCAGGCCTTTCTATGTGCATAGAGATATTTCAAAATGTAAAAAAAAAAGGTTAATTTCTGATTAGGAAATGTAATCGGAAATAAGTGTAAATATTTAAATGACCTATTTTTTTCTATGATATACGATTACAAATAGCATAGATATGCAGTACCAGTCAAAAGTTTGGACACACCTACTCATTATTTTCTTTATTTTTACTATTTTCTACATTGTAGAATAATAGTGAAGAAATCAAAACTATGAAAAGACACATATGGAATCATGTAGTAACTTTTTTATATTTGAGATTCTTCAAAGTAGCCACCCTTTGCCTTGATGGCAGCTTTACACACTCTTGGCATTCTCTCAATCAGCTTCACCTGGAATGCTTTTCCAACAGTCTTAAAGGAGTTCCTACATATGCTGAGCACTTGTTGGCTGCTATTCCTTCCTACTGCGTTGCAACTCATCCCAAACCATCTCAATTGGGTTGAGGTCAGGTGATTGTGGAGGCCAGGTCATCTGATGCAGCACTCCATCACTCTCCTTCTTTGTCAAATAGCCTTTACACAGCCAGGAAGTGTGTTTTGGGTCATTGTCCTGTTAAAAAACAAATGATAGTCCCACTAAGGGCAAACCAGATGGGATGGCGTATCGCTGCAGAATGCTGTAGCAGCCATGCTGGTTAAGTGTGCCTTGAATTCTAAATAAATCACAGACAGTGTCACCAGCAAAGCACCCCCACACCATCACACCTCTTCCTCCATGCTTCACAGTGGGAACCATAAATGTGGAGATCATCCGTTCACCTACTCTGTGTCTCACAAAGACACATAGTTGGAACCAAAAATCTCACATTTTGACTTATCAGACCAAAATACAGATTTACGCTGGTCTAATGTCCATTGCTTGTGTTTCTTGTCCCAACCAAGTCTCTTCTTATTATTGGTGTCCTTTAGTAGTGGTTTCTTTGCAACAATTTGACCATGAAGGCCTGATTCACACAGTCTCCTCTGAACAGACGATGTTGAGATGAGTCTGTTACTTGAACTCTGTGAAGCATTTATTTGGGCTGCAATTTCTGAGGCTGGTAACTCTAACGAACTTATCCTCTGCAGCAAAGGTAACTCTGGGTCTTCTGTCTTCTGTATACCACCCCTACCTTGTCACAACACAACTTTTTGACTGAAACACATTAAGAGGGAAAGAAATTCCGCAAATTAACTTTTAACAAGGCACACATGTTAATTCAAATGCATTCCAGGTGACTACCTCATGAGGCTGGTTGAGATAATGCCAAGTGCGTGCAAAGCTGTCATCAAGGCAAAGGGTGGCTACTTTTAAGAATCTCAAATATAAAATATAATTTGTTTTTTGCTTACTACATGATTCCATAAGTGTTATTTCATAGTTTTGATGTCGTCACGATTATTCTACAATGTAGAAAATATTAAAGATGAAGAAAAACTCTGGAATGAGTGGGTGTGTCCAATCTTTTGACTGGTTCTGTGTATATATACGTATATATTTTTATTGTACTCCAAATGGTCCCAGATGCATAGCCAAAATAGTATCCTAGCCAGAATTGTCCCGATAGCGTAACCATTTGGGCCACCATACTGGCTACGCTTCTGGGGCCCTTGTGGCTACAGCTCTGGGACCATTCTGAAAATCCATCAATATCTCAGTCACTCTTAATCAGCAGTTTCTCACAGTAGAGGAGAGTGGGGTAAGTTGAGCCATTTTGCCTTGCAAGCGTCATGAAACCTCTAACATAATAAATACATTTGACTTGGTGAAAATCCGTTTTTTGGACCTAACTTGCTTAACACTTTTTCCATGTGGTTTCTTACTTCACAGACTCAATGAAATGAATGCCTCTTTCTAAATATTTGGTCAAATGATTAACGTTGTGTATGGTTTCTTAGAAACAAGGGTGGCCGAACTTACCCCACTCTCCCCTAGTGTATGGCTTTCATATTTCCTGAAGTGAATTACAACCTTATAATATATATTTATAGCCAAGCACCTCTTATTCATTAATATGCAGGTATTGTCCTGTGATGGCCCAGGGCTAAGCCCTGAATGTTGGGGAACTCTGATGACGCCTCTGATTGTACCTCTCAATAATGGAGGTTACGAAATCTCTCACTGTGAATATTGAAGTACAGTATTTAGCATCTGGACTCAGTCTGACTGATGCATATTCAAGGGATATTGACTCTAAATCATGCAACCCAATATACAAACATTATGTAAGATCCAACCATAATCATGTTACACCGCACAATATTTCAGTAGCAACACAACTCTCAAAGAGCGAATACTCTAAATGGGTAAGAAGGAGGAGCAATTATTCCACACTTTAACATCCCTATACCAGCTATTGGGAGCAGCAACGCATCAATACACAACTATAGAAACTAATCAATGTAATCAATAATGTTCCTTGTTGTATCTTGTTGTATTGATACAAAACAAATTGTTATGGTAGGGTACCATGACACAATGCATTCACCCCCTGCATGTTTCAGTAAGAAAAGATCCATACTTAAACAATTTGCTGGTGGTTACTAGTAATACTACTTGACATGAGAAGACAGAAAGACCTTTACAAAGATTTCTAAGGAGAGTGAGAGTACAAACACAACAGAAAAAAGTATTTAGTGTTAAATGCTTTACTTGTCACGGGGGAAAAAAAATGTGGATGTTGAACTGCACAGGATGTTGTAGAGTTGTGGGACTATATTGAAGGACCAAAGCTAGGATCAGACTTAGTAGGTGGCCATGGTGCTGGTCAGCCAGTCGTTGAAGATGCACACCTGGAGGAAGAGAAGGAGAAGGGAGACAATAGTGGAGACAGGGCCAAGTCACTGTAGACCTGGGATAAAGTTGGTATTAGAGCTGGGGTGAAGTTGGTATTATTGAAGTTAGAAACATGTAGTTGTGACAGGGATGAACCAGCGATCTAATAAAGGAAGGCTGTCACAAACCCATTATAGTATTTATTTGAAACTACATGCTTTATCCCACAAACTTAACAGCAGAATCCTATATTCTTACCTTGGCTTAGACACCGGGGTTACTGTGCTCGGCACAGCCATAACCCCAGGACACAACACCCTGCAGCTCACCGTTGCACACCACGGGGCCACCAGAGTCACCCTGAGAGAGAGACAATGAGAGATTTCAGGCACTGTAGCTTGTTGCTATCGGCAGCTGTAAGGATGGATGAAACATTAAAGAATGGATAGAAAGAAAGAAGGGGAAATTAAAGGCAGAACATGTCATTTATGGATCATTTACATTTTAACACTGGCAATGGTTACCTGAGCAAGTATATTTTATAACATAACCCCAAAATACATTAACATGGTGTCTTTATTGCTGGACTCACTAGAGCTCATGGTGTTGCCCCATCTAGAGACGGTACACATGGTGCCAGCAGGGGCACAGCTGGTGGGCAGAGCAACAGGCTGCACGTAGGTGTTGAGGGTGGTGGGTTTGCTCAGCTTGATCAGCATGATGTCATTGTTGATGTGGTAGGAGCTGTAGTTGGGGTGGGGGATGACGCGGGAAGAAGAGATGAACTACTCGTTACCCTCAGTCACCTTGGTGTTGTGCTCGCCCAGACGGACCTCCACATGAGAAGATCAGAAGATTCTAGGAATACTCCTGAGTGGCGCAGCAGTCTAAGGCACTGCATCTCAGTGCTAGAGGCGTCACTACAGATCCTGGTTCGATCCCGGGCTGTATCACAACCAACAATTGACCCAGCGTCGTCCGGGTTAGGGGATGGCTTGGCTGGAGTAGGCCGTCATTGTAAAATAAGAATTTCTTCTTAACTGACTTGCCTAGTTAAATAAAATAAATAAATGTGAGAGAGGTCCAATTAATTAACTTAGTTAAATACAAACTCTAAAACTACACTTGAAGTCGGAAGTTTACATACACATTAGCCAAATACATTTAAACTCAGTTTTTCACAATTCCTGACATTTAATCCTAGTAAAAATTCCCTGTCTTAGGTCAGTTAGAATCACCACTTTATTTTAAGAATGTGAAATGTCAGAATAATAGTAGAGAGAATGATTTATTTCAGCTTTTATTTCTTTCATCACATCCCCAGTGGGTCAGAAGTTTACATACACTCAATTAGTATTTGGTAGCATTGCCTTTAAATTGTTTAACTTGGGTAAAATGTTTTGGGTAGCCTTCCACAAGCTTCCCACAATAAGTTGGGTGAATTTTGGCCCATTCCTCCTGACAGAGCTGGTGTAACTGAGTCAGGTTTGTAAGCCTCCTTGCTCGCACACGCTTTTTCAGTTCTGCCCACAAATTTTATATAGGATTGAGGTCAGCGCTTTGTGATGGCCACTCCAATACCTAGACTTTGTTGTCCTTAAGCCATTTTGCCACAACTTTGGAAGTATGCTTGGGGACATTTGCGATCAAGCTTTAACTTCCTGACTGATGTCTTGAGATGTTGCTTCAATATATCCACATACTTTTCCTTCTCATGATGCCATATATTTTGTGAAGTGCACTAGTCCCTCCTGCAGCAAAGCACCCCCACAACATGATGCTGCCACCCCCGTGCTTCACGGTTGGGATGTTGTTCTTTGGCTTGCAAGCCTCCCCTTTTTTCCTCCAAACATAACGATGGTCATTATGGCCAAACAGTTCTATTTTTGTTTCATCAGACCAGAGGACATTTCTCCAAAAAGTACGATCTTTGTCCCCATGTGCAGTTGCAAACCGTAGTCTGGCTTTTTTATGGCGGTTTTGGAACAGTGACTTCTTCCTTGCTGAGTGGCCTTTCGGGTTCGATATAGGACTTGTTTTTACTGTGGATATAGATACTTTTGTACCTGTTTTCTCCAGCATCTTCACAAGGTCTTTGGCTGTTGTTCTGGGATTGATTTACACTTTTCACACCAAAGTACGTTCATCTCTAGGAGACAGAACGTGTCTCCTTCCTGAGCGGTATGACGGCTGCGTGGTCCCATGTTGTTTATACTTGCGTACTATTGTTTGTACAGATGAACGTGGTACTTTCAGGCATTTGGAAATTGTTCCAAAGGATGAACCAGACTTGTGGATTTTTTTTCCTGAGGTCTTGGCTGATTTCTTTTGATTTTCCCATTATGTCAAGCGAAGAGGCACTGAGTTTGAAGGTAGGCCTTGAAATACATCCACAGGTACACGTCCAATTGACTCAAATGATGTCAAGTAGCCTACCAGAAGCTTCTAAAGCCATGACATCATTTTCTGGACTTTTCCAAGCTGTTTAAAGGCACAGTCAACTCAGTGTATGTACACTTCTGACCCACTGGAATTGTGATACAGTGAATTATAAGTGAAATAATCTGTCTGTAAACAATTGTTGGAAAAGTTACTTGTGTCAAGTAGTCGTGGCCAAAAGTTTTGAGAATTACACAAATATTAATTTTCACAAAGTTTGCTGCTTCAGTGTCTTTAGATATTTTTGTTACTATGTTCATACTGAAGTATAATTACAAGCATTTCATGTGTCAAATGCTTTTATTGACAATTACATGAAGTTGATGCAAAGAGCCAATATTTGTATTGTTGACCCTTCTTTTTCAAGACCTCTGCAATCCGCCCTGCATGCTGTCAATTAACTTCTGGACCACATCCTGACTGATGGCAGCCCATTCTTCCATAATCAACGCTTGGAGTTTGTCAGAATTTGTGCGTTTTTGTTTGTCCACCCGCCTCTTGAGGATTGACCACAAATTCTCAATGGGATTAAGGTCAGGGGATTTTCCTTGCCATGGACCCAACATATCGATGTTTTGTTCCCTGAGCCACTTAGTTATCACTTTTGCCTTATGGCAAGGTGCTCCATCATGCTGGAAAAGGCATTATTCGTCACCAGACTGTTCCTGGATGGTTGGGAGAAGTTGCTCTCGGAGGATGTGTTGGTACCATTCTTTATTCATGGCTGTGTTCTTAGGCAAAATTGTGAGTGAGCCCACTCCCTTGGCTGAGAAGCAACCTCACACATTAATGGTCTCAGGATGCTTTACTGTTGGCATGACACAGGACTGATGGTAGCACTCACCTTGTCTTCTCCGGACAAGCTTTTTTCCGGATGCCCCAAACAATCGGAAAGGGGATTCATCAGAGAAAATGACTTTACCCCAGTTCTCAGCAGTCTAATCCCTGTACCTTTTGCAGAATATCAGTCTGTCCCTGATGTTTTTCCTGGAGAAGTTGTTTCTTTGCTGCCCTTCTTGACATCAGGCCATCCTCCAAAAGTCTTCGCCTCACTGTGCGTGCGGATGCACTCACACCTGCCTGCTGCCATTCCTGAGCAAGCTCTGTACTGGTGGTGCCCCGATCCCGCAGCTGAATCAACTTTAAGGGACGGTCCTGGCGCTTGCTGGACTTTCTTGGGCGCCCTGAAGCCTTCTTCACAACAATTGAACCGCTCTCCTTGATGTTCTTGATGATCTGATAAATGGTTGATTTAGGTGCAATCTTACTGGCAGCAATATACTTGCCTGTAAAGCCCTTTTTGTGCAAAGCAATGATGACGGCACGTGTTTCCTTGCAGGTAACCATGGTTGACAGAGGAAGAGCAATGATTCCAAGCACCACCCTCCTTTTGAAGCTTCCAGTCTGTTATTCGAACTCAATCAGCATGACAGAGTGATCTCCAGCCTTGACCTCGTCAACACTCCTGTGTTAACGAGAGTATCACATGATGTCAGCTGGTCCTTTTGTGGCAGGGCTGAAATGCAGTGGAAATGTTTTTTGGGGGATTCAGTTCATTTGCATGGCAAAGAGGGACTTTGCAATTAATTGCAATTCATCTGATCACTCTTCATAATATTCTGGAGTATATGCAAATTGCCATCATACAAACTGAGGCAGCAGACTTTTTGAAAATTAATATTTGTGTCATTCTCAAAACATTTGGCCACGACTGTAGATGTCCTAACCAACTTGTCAAAACTATAGTTGTTAACAAGAAATTTGTGGAGTGGTTGAAAAACAAGTTTTAATGACTCCAACCTAAGTGTATTTAAACCTCCGACTTCAACTGTAGGTACAAACCTGTCCCCAAATTAGTCATCTATATATATATATATATATATATATATATTACTCAATATCAACAGATTAAATAATCCAAGATAACTAGCTACTAGAACAGTTTACTGCCTGGCCTTGTAACTATTTGTAGGGTTAATCAGCACATTTGTTTACGTAGCAGAAAATAGAATTGGTAAACAGAGATTGTCATTCACAATTCAGCATACTGTAGTAGCAGACTTAAAGCGAGTTTTAATGACTCCAACCTAAGTGTATGTAAACTTCCGACTTCAACTGTGTGTCCTTTAGTTTAGCCAAGGTTAGATTGTCACTAACCATGTTTCCATCCAAACATTATTTTGCAAGTAAAGTACCTGTCGGATAAAAAATTCACAACAGGCCTGATGGAAACAGTATAATATTAGGTTAACTTTCCTAGATGTTGACAGAACAAAATACGCTAGACAGGGGTGTACACAATATATTGGAAGTAGTTCACATGATATTTACAACTTGTAGCAGTGAGCAGCAGACACCACCATGTGTTGGAGATCAGGGAGCAACCACAGAGGTGCTAGCCGGACTGCAGAGACACCTGATGGTGCTGGGAGTATGGCTTGCCTTGCACTCATACCCTTCGACGATCTTGTCGTCCTCCATGGCGACTGGAAATCGAGAGCAGGCACATTCTTAGCTATATTTCCTCACATTTTGAGATGATAAAAAAAAGCATAGCACTATGATAAAAGTGGAATAAAAGTTCTTAACGTAAAATAAACACATTTGTGATGTTAGTGTCATAACACAGTCCTCTATGACAATTTTTCATTGCTCCAATGAGCAGAGCAAAGACCAGAGAAATCATGGTTGCTGTGTGATCCTGTCGATGAAAGGGGTTAATCTGCACCCCTGGTTTATGTAACTGTTTGATTTGTCAAGAGAAAGCTAATCAGATTTAAAAGGTTCTCTGGACAGCAAATAATACAGCAGGTAGCATCAAGCTGTAAAACGTCGGTAAGTTGTGCATCCTCACCACTCACTGGTGAAGGTTAAGATACGGGAAGGGTCAACTGATCCTAGCTCTGTGTACAAGGCCAACGTCTATGTGAATGAGACTCAAACCTGTCAAATCACCTTGCAAAATGTAGGCCTACCTTTTTATTAAGTATTGGTCAACGTTGTCTTATTAGTCCCAGTACAGTGTTTATTGATTTAGTTAATTCCAGATTTAGGACTGGATTCAATCTGTATTGTGGAAGTATCATTCAAGGTGAGCATAAATATGTGAAGGTAATTTCAGATTGAGGTGACATACGCAGCATTTACTGTGAATGCTGTCTCCGCGAACAGGGGAAAATGCCTTTAAATTTCAATCGAGTTATAACGCGGCCCCTCATTTCTACCAGAAGACAGTGATACATGTACAGTACATTACAACTGCCAGTTTGAGATGGCCAGTATTCTCTGCAGTTCAGACTGTATCTGGACCTCAACATGACTGCAACACAGCTGTGTGGTTCACACACACAATCTACTCAAGGCCTACCATAACTTTGTAGATTAGATGTTTATTTAGTCACATGCACAGGGTCGCAGATGTTGTTGCAGTGTACAGTGAAGTACTTAAGCTCCGAGCTCCAACAGTGCAGGTGTGAATGAAACAATAAAATAAAAATGAAATGTCCATTAAGGGAGCAGCGGGGGTGGGGGGGTGGCAGTCAGTTAGTTTTAGCTATGATGGTTGGTGCCGTATAAGTTGAGGGAGGACGATTCTTTTCATGAGCTCGGCCTTATTTCTATTACAGCATATTGGATGTCTGTCATTCATATTCCATTCACCCAGCTCAGTGTAACATCGATAGGTTTAGGCTACTACATGATACTCAAATTTTCCCTATACCCATCATGAGGTTGCTACAACCTAGCCTATAAATGAAAGTTTACATTGTAGGTGCATAGGTCGAGATACATTTTAGTAATCAAGGTGACAGACCACGACACATTCAATACTGCCTTGCCAGCATCTTGCAGGGATGTGGACATAAAGTTAGGGTTAGGGTTGAGCCAGGATGTGGACATGAAGCTAGGGTTAGGATTAGGGTTAGAGTTATGGGTAAGGGTTGAGCCAGGGTGTAGACTTTAATCTAGTGCCAACCACAGGAGGTTGGTGGCACCTTAATTGGGGAGAACAGGCTCGTGGTAATGGCTAGAGCGCTATTAGTGGAATAGTATAAAATACATGTTTGATGCCATTCCATCTTCTCCGTTCCAGCAATTATTATGAGCCGTCCTCCCCTCAGCAGCCTCCACTACTGTCAAAGTACAACTGTTTATTCGAATCTTGTGTTAATACCTAATTATAATAAATTGCACTACCCAAGTGTGTGCTTACTTTGAGTGTTTTACTGTATATTAGCTGCGTACAGTATAACTTATGTAATGAACTCATGGCCCTAAGGTATACAGAGTCTATTTTTACGACAGCTTTGAATGACTTTTCAACAAAACCCCTTAAACCAAGTTTACTTGTTTACAAAGCTAAAATTGGCCTTGTGAGCAGCAAAGCTGTGTTTGTCAACTTCTACAAGAGAATACCAGCGTGTGAAACATACAGCTGTGTTGCAGTCATGTTGAGGTCAAGATACAGTCTGAACTGCAGAGAATACTGGCCATCTCAAACTGGCAGTTGTAGTGCACTGTACATGTATCACTGTCTTCTGTAAGAAATTAAATCAAACCAGACAGTAAGAACCTGCACCAAAAAAAAGGAAAACGTATATTTTGCTTTCTGCTGCCTTTAGGGTCAACTTCATACCGATCCTTGATGGAAACTGCTGTGTCATAATGCTGAGGAGCTGATCGTGGACTACAGGAAAAGGCGGGCCGAACAGGCTCCCATTAACATCGATTGGGCTGTAGTGGAGCGGGTCGAGAGTTTCAAGTTCCTTGGTGTCCACATCACCAACTAACTATCATGGTCCAAACACACCAAGACAGTCATGAAGAGGGCACGACAAAACCTTTCCCTCTTAGGAGACTGAAAAGATTTGGCATGGGCCCCCAGATCCTCAAAAGGTTCTACAGCTGCACCATCGAGAGCATCCTGACCGGTTGCATCACCGTCTGGTATGGCAACTGTTCGGCATCTGACCGTAAGGCGCTACAGAGGGTAGTGCGAACGGCCCAGTACATCACTGGGGCCAAGCTTCCTGCCATCCAGGACCTATGTAATAGGCGGTGTCAGAGGAAAGACCATAAAATTGTCAGAGACTCCAGTCACCCGAGTTATAGACTGTTTTCTCTGCTACCGCACAGCAAGCGGAGCGCCAAGTCTAGGACCAAAAGGCTACTCAACAGCTTCTACCCCCAAGCCATTAGACTGCTGAACAATTCATAAAATTGCCACCGGACAATTTACATTGACCCCCCACCCCTCTTGTACACTGCTGCTACTCGCTGTTTGTTTGTTACCTATGCATAGTCACTTCGCCCCCACCTACATGTACAGATTACCTCAACTTGCCTGTACCCCTGCACACTGACTCTGTACCGGTGCCCCCTGTATATAGCCTCATTATTGTTATTGTGTTACTTTTCATTATTACTTTTTATTTTAGCCTACTTGGTAAAGATTTTCTTCTTCTTGAACTGCACTGTTGGTTAAGGGCTTGTAAGTAAGCATTTCACGGTAAAGTCTGCACTTGTTGTATTCGGCGCATGTGGCAAAAGGTGACCTTGGCAGGGCACCTTTTGCCTCTGATTGGCTTTCTCTTGACCAATCAAACAGTTCCATTAAACGGGGCGACACACCCAATTCTGCATATATACCAGGGGTGCAGATTAACCCCTTTCATCGACAGGATCATACAGCAACCATGATTTCTCTGGTCTTCATTCTGCTCATTGGAGCCGCTTGTGAGTATAGTAATGATCATAGAAAAAAGAACAGGACTGTGTAATGACACTAACATCACACATTTGTTTCTTTGACGTTATTAAGAAATATGTTCTTGTTGTTTTATCATAGTGCTATGCTTTTCCATCTTAAAAGTTGAGGTAATATAGCTAAGAATGTGCCTGCTCTCTGTTAACAGTCGCCACAGAGGACGACAAGATCGTCGGAGGGTATGAGTGCAAGGCCTACTCCCAGCCCCACCAGGTGTCTCTGAACTCTGGGTACCATTTCTGTGGTGGTTCCCTGGTCAATGAGAACTGGGTTGTGTCTGCTGCTCACTGCTACAAGTCGTAAGTAGCATACCATGTGAACTAAACTCAGCAAAAAAAGAAAAAAGAAACGTCCTCTCACTGTCAACTGTGTTTATTTTCAGCAAACTTAACATGTGTTAATGTTTGTATGAACATAACAAGATTCAACAACTGAGACATAAACTGATGTGACTAACAGAAATGGAATAATGTGTCCCTGAACAAAGGGGGGGTCAAAAACAAAAGTAACAGTCAGTATCTGGTGTGGACACCAGCTGCATTAAATACTGCAGTGCATCTCCTCCTCATGGACTACACCAGATTTGCCAGTTCTTGCTGTGAGATGTTACCCCATTCTTCCACCAAGGCACTTGCAAGTTCCCAGATATTTCTGGGGGGAATGGCCCTAGTCCTCACTCTCTGATCCAACAGGTCCCAGACGTGCTCAATGGGATTGAGACCCGGGCTCTTCGCTGGCCATGGCAAAATACTGACATTCCTGTCTTGCAGGAAATCACGCACGGAACGAGCAGTATGGCTGGTGGCATTGTCATGCTGGAGGGTCATGTCAGGATGAGCCTGCAGGAAGGGTACCACATGGAGGATGTCTTCCCTGTAACACACAGCTTAGTCCGATGATGTAGTGACACACCGCCCCAGACCATGACGGACCCCTCCACTTCCAAATCGATCCCGCTCCAGAGTACAGGCCTCGGTGTAACGCTCATTCCTTCGACGATAAACGCGAATCTGACCATCAGCCCTGGTGAGACAAAACCACGACTCGTCAGTGAAGAGCACTTTTTGCCAGTCCTGTCTGGTCCAGGATGGTGGGTTTGTGCCCATAGGCGACGTTGTTGCCGGTGATGTCTGGTGAGGACCTGCCTTACAACAGGCCTACAAGCCCTCAGTCCAGCCTCTCTCAGCCTTTTTGCGGACAGTCTGAGCACTGATGGAGGGATTGTGCGTTCCTGGTGTAACTCGGGCAGTTGTTGTTGCCATCCTGTACCTGTCCCGCAGGTATGATGTTCGGATGTACCGATCCTGTGCAGGTGTTCTTACACGTGGTCTGCCACTGCGAGGACAATCAGCTGTCCGTCCTGTCTCCCTGTAGTGCTGTCTTAGACGTCTCACAGTACGGACATTGCAATTTATTGCCCTGGCCACATCTGCAGTCCTCATGCCTCCTTGCAGCATGCCTACAGCATGTTGACGCAGATGAGCAGGGACCCTGGGCATCTTTCATTTGGTGTGTTTCAGAGTCAGTAGAAAGGCCTCTTTAGTGTCCTAAGTTTTCATAACTGTGACCTTAATTGCCTACCGTCTGTAAGCTGTTAGTGTCTTAACAACCGTTCCACAGGTGCATGTTCATTAATTGTTTATGGTTCATTGAACAAGCATGGGAAACAGTGTTTAAACCCTTTACAATGAAGATCTGTGAAGTTATTTGGATTTTTACGAATTATCTTTGAAAGACAGGGTCCTGAAAAAAGGACTTAACATTTTTTGCTGAGTTTACCAGCAACCTATTGAGTCAATAACACCTAGCAACAATTTGTTAAAATTAACTTTTGCAAAACTAAAGGACACAGGTGAACTCCACATTCACATGAACCATGAAAGTAAAACACGTAAAAACTGAACTCTCTCTCTTTCAGCCGTGTGGAGGTCCGTCTGGGCGAGCATAACATCCAGGTGACCGAGGGTAGCGAGCAGTTCATCTCTTCATCCCGCGTGATCCGTCACCCCAACTACAGCTCCTACAACATCGACAATGACATCATGCTGATCAAGCTGAGCAAACCCGCCACCCTCAACAGCTACGTACAGCCTGTTGCTCTGCCCACCAGCTGTGCCCCTGCTGGCACCATGTGTACCGTCTCTGGATGGGGCAACACCATGAGTTCTAGTGAGTACAGAATCTGGGTCAAGGGTTACATGTGCCAGTTGGTCATCTTCATGGTGACTGAGTGTGTTTACAGGTATTGAAAATATACTATTAGAAACACAATGTCATTATATATAACCATAACTCTCCTCCTTTTCCCTTTCTCCATTCTTCCATTTCTCTATGTCTGCTTTTCCTTACAGCCGCTGACAAGAACAAGCTGCAGTGCCTGAACATCCCCATCCTGTCCTACAGCGACTGTAACAACTCCTACCCTGGCATGATCACCAACGCCATGTTCTGCGCTGGATACCTGGAGGGAGGCAAGGACTCTTGCCAGGTACTTAGCACACTGACCTCAATTCAGTGGTACCACAATGATGACTTTAAATTGACTTTTTCAGTTCAATTAATACAGAAATAATTATGAATTGTATATAACTATTTCTCTCTCTCTCTCTCAGGGTGACTCCGGTGGCCCTGTGGTGTGCAACGGTGTACTGCAGGGTGTTGTGTCCTGGGGTTACGGCTGTGCCGAGCCCGGTAACCCCGGAGTTTATGCCAAGGTAACATAATTTTTTTTTCCTGTTGTGGAAACATCAACATTCATACATCACTGTGACATCACTTGGTTTCCCAAAAGAAACAGACATTGAGTCCATAAAACATAGATTGATGGTTCTCATGTTGCCTCTCATTGAGTGTGTCCACTAATGTCTCCCTTCTCCTTCTCTTCCTCCAGGTGTGCATCTTCAATGACTGGCTGACCAGCACCATGGCCACCTACTAAGTCTGATCCTAGCTTCGATCCTCCATCACGGTCCCACAACTCTACAACATCGTTTGCAGTTCAACATCCACCTTATGTGTTGGAGATTAAATAATAATTACAAATAAAGCATTTAACATAATTTGAGTTACTGAGTCTGTTTCCCAAGGTTAACTATAAAAATGAATATACTGTAGAAGGTCTTCTTACATTCATGCAGCATGGAGCACATATTCATGAACGTAGTAGTGCAATATTTTGTTATTTATGTGATCAAAGGAGTGTTGTTTGCAAGTGGAATGTCTAAATTTGTGTCTGTTTATAAATCTGTAATTGTAACAGGGGGGGATCTACCAGTCCCATTTATGTTTGGCTATCAAATATGTGGGTACATATCATACAAAACTTGGGTTGCTGATTCTCTGGCTCCACAGAATACAGATTCTCTGACTGCACAGACTACTCTACAAATCATTAGGATTATGTTAATTCTTCATTTTGGGGAACTATCCCTTTAACCTTGTAAACTGTTAAGAGTAATTTTTTCTCACTACAAATATCTTTCTATTGGAAAAGTGGCAACATTAGTTTTATGGGGCTATGCTTGCGTAAATGTCAGAGAGAAGTGATCACTTGATGCATAAAAAGTGTTACAACTGTATTAACTATATTCAGTGTATACACATTTATATTTCTGCTACAGTCTGCTATTGACACATACTGTTATAAGGCGTGTGTAAGGTGCCTTTTAGGGGGTTCGAAGACTGGAACGTCAACTATAATGAAAGTTAAGACCAGACAGAGACAGCATACAGGAGCGATATAAAACGTGACTTTAATCTCTATAAGCAACCACCATCTCAATCAGTTCACGTGACAGACACAGGTCAGGCATTACTAATCAATGATAACCAACACCATTGGTAATCACTCTTACAATAGCATACTTGTAACCCATTTCACCTACAACTTAAAAACACCCTCATGTAGTAAAAACGCTAAGGGCTCTATTCAATCAGATCCTCTTTAGCAGACATCGTCATAGCGGTTGGCTGTTTTGCCGTTGTTGGAGGGGTGCAACTTCAAATCCACAAGTGGCTCCTGGCCTAGTGGTTAGGATTTGGGGCTCTCACCGCCTGGGTTTGATTCCTGGTCAGGGAGCTGCTTTTTGGGGCTCCCGAGTGACGCAGGGGTCTAAGGCACTGCGTTGCAGTGCTAGAGGCGTCACTACAGACCCTGGTTTGTTCCCAGGCTGTGTCACAACTGGCCGTGATTGGGAGTCCCATAGGGCGGTGCATAATTGTCCGGGTTAGGGGTGGGTTTGGCTGGGGGAGTAGGCCGTTATTGTAAATAAGAATTTGTTCTTAACTGACTTGCCTAGTAAAATAAAAATATTGCTGGTTAACGCTTGATGTGATTGAATCTAGACCTAAATCTCAGGCTGGTATTCACAGAGTCTCAGTAGCAGTGCTGTCCATAGAATCATAATCACATGAGCACTCCTTCTCTGACTGATTGATAGAGCATTAGGGGTAAGGTAAACATTCTATACATTGGGAGAATCTCAATTGAGATTCTGGTGTAGATTGTGACATCACGGTTTCATATGGTTACAGACATTCCAAAAACACAAAAAACGTGAAAACGTGAAGAAATATATAACACAGACAAGTATGAAGTGGCCTATGGCATGTCTCTGTACAAACCACTTCTTAGGAGCCAAAAATGAGAAAAATCTATGCAAATTTGTGTGAGCAGACCCCGCTGCAAGTTTGTGGCTTATGGTATTATACTATAGAGAAATACCTAATCATGAGCTAAGTTCAACTGTCTTACCCAATCAGAACCCAAAATATAAACTTTTTTACTCTATTGTTTGTAAACAGTGTAAGTCATTCCTTGCATCCATAGATCTGTCTATACATTTGAGAGTGGCTACATTTCCCCAGCCCAATCCCTCCAAGCTGTTAAAACAAGTTCAAACAGTCTCAGTAGACTGAAATAATTTAAAATGCTTTATTCATCATAAGATTTTCATCTCCAGTGAATAGGTGAATTTTGAACTGCAGATGATGTTGTAGAGTTGTGCGATAGTGCTGGGGGACCGAAACCTGGATCAGATTTATTAGTTGGTCATGGTGCTGGTCAGCCAGTCGTTGAAGATGCACACCTGGAGGAAGAGAAGGAGAAGGGAGACATCAGTGGAGACAGGGCCAAGTCACTGAAGACCTGAGATAAAGTTGGTATTAGAGCTGGGGTGAAGTTGGTATTATTGAAGTTAGAAACATGTAGTTGTGACAGGGATGAACCAGCGATCTAATAAAGGAAGGCTGTCACAAACCCATTATAGTATTTATTTGAAACTACATGATGCTTTGTCCCACAAACTTAGCAGCAGAATCCTATATTCTTACCTTGGCGTAGACACCGGGGTTACTGTGCTCGGCACAGCCATAACCCCAGGACACAACACCCTGCAGCTCACCGTTGCACACCACGGGGCCACCAGAGTCACCCTGAGAGAGAGACAATGAGAGATTTACTTTACTGTTTCTCTGCACTGTATTTTCGGTCCAAATGGTTTTGATAAGCTGGCCAGAGGCAGTAGTAGAGCAGTAGTAGTATCTACAGGTCAGTGCTGTTCAGTACCTGGCAAGAGTCCTTGCCTCCCTCCAGGAATCCAGCGCAGAACATGGCGTTAGTTATCATGCCAGAGTAGGAGTTGTTACAGTCATTGAAAGACAGGATGGGGAGGTTCAGGCACTGCAGCTTGTTGCTATCGGCAGCTGTAAGGATGGATGAAAAATGAAAGAATGGATAGAAAGAAAGAAGGGTGAATGAAAGGCAGAACATGTCAATTATGGATCATTTACATTTTAACACTGGCAATGGTTACCTGACCAAGTATATTTTATAAAATAGCCCCAAAATACATGAAAAAATTGATGTTGGTGCTGTACTCACTGGAGCTCCTGGTGTTTCCCCATCCAGAGACGACACACATGGTGCCAGCGGGGGCACAGCTGGTGGACAGAGTTACAGGCTGCACGTACGTGTTGAGGGTGGTGGGTTTGCTCAGCTTGATCAGCATGATGTCATTGTTGATGTTGTAGGAGCTGTAGTTGGGGTGGGGGATGATGCGGAAAGAAGAGATGAACTGCTCATTACCCTCAGTCCTGGCAATGTTGTGCTCGCCCAGACGCTCCTCCACACGGCTTTGGGTGAAAGAGTAAGAAAGATATGGGAGAAAGAGAGAGGGAAAGGGGTGGGAATGTAAGTCTTTCATAACTCAATGGTGTTCTGTACTGAGCCTTGGGGTGAAGTGTAGTGAATTGCATGATACAATATATAGTAGATAGAAGGTAGGAATGACCCAGCCAGTTGGGCCACTTAGTTGGGTTGTTTTCTTTGAAGACTGGAAGCTTGGCTTAATAGGGTTGTGGCTTTTAGATAGTTATTTTTGGCCACCCGTGAGAGTATGTCATTCCGGTTAATCTGTTCTATCGTATTGTCATCACATGTTAAGGTTGAGCACTGACACTTTTATAGTGTTAATGAGGCTTAGACAAAAGTATGAGTTTCTCAAGTGCCTATGCATATCCCAATGTTGGGATAAGTACAACTTTGATATAATATTTAAATAATAATGTTACTACATTTACATAAAATATGTAACGTGTATAAATATTCAAGGAACATTTACATTTGCAGTGTACAAACTTAAGATGATGAATGGAATGACATTCACTCTCATAGGTGGCCAAAAATAACTGTCTGAAAGTCACGCCCCCAATAGGCCAAGCCTCCTTAATTTACGGATTACATTAAAAAAAGACCCAGCGTGAAAGTGATATAAAAACCAAACTGATGTTGGGTAATCGGTTCATTTTCAAGAGACTTGGCCTGTTGGGGACATTGCTTTCAGATAGTTATTTTTGGTGCATGAGAGTAAATGTCATTGCTGTTCATCATGTTAAGTTTGTACACTGCAAATTTCACCTTTCTTTCAATAATTTTGCACATTACATATTTTAATATAAAACAAATAACATTATTATTTAAATATTATAACAAAATGGTAACTCTCCCAACATTGGTATGTGCACAGGCACTTGAGAAACTCATACTCTTCTGTAAGCTTCATAAAGGTTACAAAAGTGTCAGCGCTTAACCTTAACATACAGATGACAAAATAAAACAATATTTAACCGGAATGACATTTACTCTCACGAATGGCCAAAAATAACTATCTGAAAGCCACTCCCATACTAAGCCACGCCTCCAGGCTTCTGTTCTGACCCGGTGGGTCATAGCTTAATAACCCAACCTCAACAACCCAACAATTCAACTAAGTGACCCTGATTTCTGGATCCAAACAACCCAATGTGTGTTCTGTCCAATATTTACCCAAATTTGATTGTTTTTAAATCTGCATTTTTTTAGACTATAGTAATTCTTTAATTCTGTTACCGATTTGGTTTTAATCACTTAATAATTCTTAAAAATGTACCCGCTCACAACAGTATCACTAACGTAATGACTTGAAAGAATTAGTGAATGAGTCTATTATAGCATTATATTATAGTAGAACATGTTTAGAATTTGTACTCTTTGAGCTCAAAAAGTGCCATTGGTAACGGGTTATTGTTAGATGACTGCTAATGAACTTAGCATTTGGCGACACCTTTTGAGTTTTCACACATTAATGATGTCAATGTACCTTGCTGCTGTAAAGGAATTCTGAAAAGCCACTTTTCAAAAGGCCCCAAACTGTACACTATTACACACTACAAAAGGTAATACTTTACATTACAGTGGCCTTATTACTGTGTAATTACACTGTATTAAGTATAAATAATTATTCATTATAAATGACTAATAATGATTAAGTTATGTAATTGTTACAATGAGTTACAATGTACTTACAGCAGTGAGCCTAACCCTAACTTTAGCGCTAACCCTAACCCTAAGAAGCTATGTAGCCCTAAATACAATGCACAGTAGGTACAATGCAACAATGGTTAATAATTACAATATGTGTTGCACTGTAATTACATGAATAATTACACAGTAAGAATGGCACTGTAATGTAAAGTGTAACCTGCATGTAAACATATTACTTTTGTTTTGCATATGAGTTCACGTATTAAACATACTGCATGTATTTCACATATGAGTTTACGTATTAAACATACTGCATGTTTCACGTATGAGTTCACGTATAAAACATACTGCATGTGTTTCACATATAAAACATACTGGATGTTTCACATATGAGTTCACATATAAAACATACTGCATGTTTCACATATGAGTTCATGTATAAAACATACTGCATGTTTCACTTATGAGTTCACATATAAAACATACTGCATGTGTTTCACATATGAGTTCACATATAAAACATACTGCATATTTCACATATGAGTTCACATATAAAACATACTGCATGTTTCACATATGAGTTCACGTATAAAACATACTGCATGTGTTTCACAAATGAGTTCACGTATAAAACATACTGCATGTTTCACATATGTGTTCACGTGCCACAACCTTGGGTCAGTTCTAAATATGTTGACTTTTCCATGTAAACACTAGAGGATGAGAAACATGCAGCTGTGACACACTATGGTCATGTCAGAACCATGGCACGGGTGAGACCAGAACAGAACAGAACATACATTACTCCTAAACCAAAATGATTATCTTTAGAAAATATGATTTAATACCACTTTGTAAACAATAATAAAATAATAATAGATTATATTTATATTATATTTTCTTCATTCATTAGAGACTAATCTCAAAGCTCTCCGTAGGAAAAAATACAAATACAAAATAAGACAACCTACATAAATGTTATGAAATTATACAATTGTACATTCATGTAGAATTAGATTTAACTGTGGCAGACATGCAGAGTAACAAAGATAGCAACTGTTACTGTATCAAAAAAGGGATTTTTAAGTAAAAGAAACAAAACCAATTTGGGTTAGAATCAAAAGAGTAGCTAAGTTATTTTCCACAATGTGTGTGATAAAACACAAGGTCATCACTAACTGTAAACACTCACGTGGAACCAGAATGAGAACCTGATCTAAAGATGGTATTTATCACATAAAGCTGTCCCCCTGACAAGCTTCTGCTGATGGCATGTCAGAAAGAGGAGGCTCTTGGTTTACATTATAAAGAAGTGTGTAGGCAATCACACATAATTGGAAGAGCTACAAACTTTGAACAAAATAGTAATCCAGTTACTTACCTGGCTCTCTGACCAACATTTTTTATGGAAAACATAACTGATAAGGAATCAATTCATCTTATCGTCCTATGGCTGACTGGCTCATGACTGACCAATGACGTTGACGGGAACTGGGGCAGCACTTCTGATTGTGTATATAAAGCAGGGGTGCAGGTAAACCTCACTCATCGACAGGATCACACAGCAACCATGATTTCTCTGGTCTTCTTTCTGCTCATTGGAACTGCTTGTGAGTATAAGATACATACTGACATACAATTTGAAAATCTACAAATTAAATGGATATTTTCAAAGGATATGGGTCATGGCACAAAAGTTTGACAAACCTTTCTCTTGTTTGTAAAAACATACAGTCTTTTAGAGGTATCAACTATCATTATTTTAGTTTAACATTACAATGTCATGATCATGCTTTTTATATTCTCGAAAGGTGAGGCAATGTGTCAATGCTAACTGTGAGAGTTCTCTCTGTTAACAGTCGCCACAGAGGACGACAAGATTGTCGGAGGGTATGAGTGCAAGGCCTACTCCCAGCCCCACCAGGTGTCTCTGAACTCTGGGTACCATTTCTGTGGTGGTTCCCTGGTCAATGAGAACTGGGTTGTGTCTGCTGCTGACTGCTACATGTCGTGCGTAAACTACAAGGCTATTTACCTACTTTACATGTCTGTCATGGCTTAACAACATCCAGATTATATCATGCAGTTCACTTCACCTGCACCGCAAGGCTCAGCACAGAACACCATCAAGTGATGAAAGACTTTCCTTTCCCTCTTTCTCTTTCACCCTAAGCCGCGTGGAGGTGCGTCTGGGCAAGCACAACCTTGCCAGGACTGAGGGTAACGAGTAGTTCATCTCTTCCTTCCGCGTCATCCCCCACCCCAACTACAGCTCCTACCACATCAACAATGACATCATGCTGATCAAGCTGAGCAGGCGAGCCCCATGTGTACCGTTTCTGGATGGGGCAACACTAGGAGCTCCAGTGAGTAGAGCAACAATGGCAACATGTTAATGTATTTTTGGGGCTATGTTATAAAATATACTTGGTCAGGTAACCATTGCCATAACCATCCATAATTGACATGTTCTGCCTTTCATTCACTCTTCTTTCTTTCTATCCATTCTTTCATTTTTCATCCATCCTTACAGCCGCCGATAGCAACAAGCTGCAGTGCCTGAACCTCCCCATCCTGTCTTTCAATGACTGTAACAACTCCTACTCTGGCATGATAACTAACGCCATGTTCTGCGCTGGATTCCTGGAGGGAGGCAAGGACTCTTGCCAGGTACTGAACAGCACTGACCTGTAGATACTACTACTGCTCTACTACTGCCTCTGACCAGCTTATCAAAACCATTAGGACCGAAAATATTGGGTATTCCAGCATGACAATGACCCAAAACACACGGCCAAGGCAACAAAGGAGTGGCTCAAGAAGAAGCACATTAAGGTCCTGGAGTGGCCTAGCCAGTCTCCAGACCTTAATCCCATAGAAAATCTGTGGAGGAAGCTGAAGGTTCGAGTTGCCAAACGTCAGCCTCGAAACCTTAATGACTTGGAGAAGATCTGCAAAGAGGAGTGGGACAAAATCCCTCCTGAGATGTGTGCAAACCTGGTGGCCAACTACAAGAAACGTCTGACCTTTGTGATTGCCAACAAGGGTTTTGCCACCAAGTACTAAGTCATGTTTTGCAGAGGGGTCAAATACTTATTTCCCTCATTAAAATGCAAATCAATTTATAACATTTTTCACATGCATTTTTCTGGATTCTTTTGTTGTTATTCTGTCTCTCACTGTTCAAATAAACCTACCATTAAAATTATAGACTGATCATTTCTTTGTCAGTGGGAAAACGTACAAAATCAGCAGGGGATCAAATACTTTTTTCCCTCAACGTATTTGACAGTGAAGATACAATTTTACATTTAGCTCTACAGAGCCTTCGGAAAGTATTCAGTCCCCTTGACTTATCCACATTTTATTACATTACAGCCTTATTTTAAAAAATATTTTAAAAAAAATTGCCCTCAGCAATCTACACACAATACCCCATAATGACAAAGCAAAAACAGTTTTTTTTTTGTTTTTGCAAATGTATTAAAAACAAAAAACAGAAATACCTTATTTAGACCCTTTGCTATAAGCCTCAAAATTGAGATCAGGTGCATCCTGTTTCCATTGATCATCCTTGAGATGTTTCTACAACTTGATTGGAGTCCACCCGTGGTAAAATCAATTGATTGGACATGATTTGGAAAAGCACAGACCTGTCTATATAAGGTCCTACAGTTGACCATGCATGTCAGAGCAAAAACCAAGCCATGAGGTTGGAGGAATTGTCTGTAGAGATCCGAGACAGGATTGTGTCGGAGCACAGATCTGGGGAAGGGTACCACAAAAATTCTGCAGCATTGAAGGTCCCCAAGAACACAGTGGCCTCCATCATTCTTAAATGGAAGAAGTTTGGAACCACAAAGACTCCTCCTAGAGCTGGCCTCTTGGCCAAACTGAGCAATCAGGGGAGAAGGGCCTTGGTCAGGGAGGTGACCAAGAACCCTATGGTCACTCAGACAGCGCTCCAGAGCTCCTCTGTGAAGATTGGAGAGCCTTCCAGAAGGACAAACATCTATGCAGCACTCCACCAATCAGGCCTTTACGGTAGAGTGGCCAGACGGAAGCCACTCCTCAGTAAAACGCACTTGGCAGTCCACCTGGAATTTGCCAAAAGGCACCTAAAGGACTCTCAGACCATGAGAAACAAGATTCTCTGGTCTGATGAAACCAAGGTTGACATCTTTGGCCTGAATGCTGTGTCACATCTGGAGGAAACCTGGCACCATCTAACTGCACTGTCCAATTTACAGTAGCTATTTCAGTGAAGGAATACCATGCTATTGTTTGAGGAGAGCGCACCATTTTTAATATGAAAAGTTATTAATAAACAAATTGGGCACATTTGGGCAGTCTTGATACAACATTTAGAACAGAAATGCAATAGTTCATTGGATCAGTCTAAAACTTTGCACATACACTGCTGCCATCTAGTGGCCAACATCTAAATTGCACCTGGTCTGGAATAATACATTATGGCCTTTCTCTTGCATTTCAAAGATGATGGTACAAAGAAATACAAAAGAACGGTTGTTTTGTTCTTTGTATTATCTTTTACTAGATCTATTGTGTTATATTATCCTACATTCCTTTCACATTTCCACAAACTTCAAAGTGTTTCCTTTCAAATGGCACCAAGAATATGCATATCCTTGCTTCAGGGCCTGAGCTACAGGCAGTTAGATTTGGGTATGTCATTTTAGGCGAAAATTGAAAAAAAGGGGCGGATCCTTAAGAGGACGTGACTCTTAACATTGCTGTGACAGGCGAGAGCGGGCGGAAAAGTCCAACTTCGTCAATGCCTTACTTGGACTCAAGGACAGGGGCGAGGGAGCAGCAGAAACTGGAGTGACCGAGACCACCATGAAGGCCAGCAGGTACAGCCACCCCACCATGCCTAATGTGTACATCTGGGACCTTCCCGGTATCGGCACCTCAAACTTTAAAGCCCAAAAATACCTGAAAGAGGTCCAATTTGAAACCTACGACTCCTTCATCGTCATCAGCACAAACAGATTCAAAGAGAATGACATCATGCTGGCCAAAGAGATCCAGAAGATGAAGAAGATGTTTTACTTTGTCCGGTCGAAGATCGACAATGACATCCGGGCCGAGGCACGCAAGGACTTTAGGGAGGACAAGGTTCTCTCCAAGATCAGACAGAGCTGCGAGGAGAACCTGAATTTAATTGCGAACCATAAAGTCTTCCTTATCTCCACCTTTGATCTGGGGAAGTATGATTTCCAGCAGCTGATCGAATCCCTAGAGGAAAACCTGTCAGAGCACAAGAGGTCTGCCTTAATCCAGTCTCTGCCAGTTTGCTCTGGGATCGTGACTGAAAGAAGAGGATGGTTATTATATCAAATATTAATATAATAACCATAATTTCGAACTAAACATGTAGCCACGCGATGATATGTTACGTTGTAGGCGTTGTACATGGTAATAAGATATGATGAACTTCACATGGTGGTTAATTAAGTGCAAGGTGATCACACAAATTTCCGCTAGGCTAAATATCAAGTGTGGCTATTATTTGAATGCTGGTGACATGATGACCGGTGCTTGGCTTCCAATGATCAAATAAAATGATCTTGCTCTCATCCATATCTCATCATATAACCGGTCCACTTTATCAGCAAACTGTTGTCCAGAGAGCATGCCCCTAAACCAGATTGGGCAAGTTTTATATTTATCACAACAGTTTTTGTGACAAAATCATCCGTACCATTGAAAATGCGATGAAAACCCAATTAACTTAAATATTTTATTCGGTACATAGGAACTTAATCACAAAAGTGCTTTTTATGTGCACTACGTCAAGTCAGTTTGTTGGAAATATATCTCTGGTGGGCAAACGCGCACATTGTTCCTCACCATCTTAAATAAGCATGCCCCTTTCAAAAAATTTTGAACTAAGAACAGAATAGACCTTGGTTCACTCCAGACTTGACTGCCCTTGACCAGCACAAAAACATCCTGTGGCGTATTGCATTAGCATCGAATAGCCCCCGCGATATGCAACTTTTCAGGGAAGTTAGGAACCAATATACACAGGCAGTTGGGAAAGTAAAGGCTAGCTTTTTCAAACAGAAATTTGCATCCTGTAGCACAAATTCCAAAGATTTCTGGGACACTGTAAAGTCCATGGAGAATAAGAGCACCTTCTCCCAGCTGCTCACTGCACTGAGGCTAGGAAACACTGTCACCACCGATAAATCTACGATAATCGAGAATTTCAATAAGCATTTTTCTACGGCTGGCCATGCTTTCCACCTGGCTACCCCTACCCCGGTCAACAGCTCTGTACCCCCCCACAGCAACTTGCCCAAGCCTCCCCCATTTCTCCTTCACCCAAATCCAGATAGCTGAAAGAGCTGCAAAATCTGGACCCCTACAAATCAGATGGGCTAGACAGTCTGGACCCTCTCTTTCTAAGATTTTCCGCCGCAATTGTTGCAACCCCTAATACTAGCCTGTTCAACCTCTCTTTTGTATCGTCTGAGATCCCTAAAGATTGGAAAGCTGCCGCGGTCATCCCCCTCTTCAAAGGGGGAGACACTCTAGACCCAAACGGTTACAGACCTATGTCTATCCTGCCTTTCTAAAGTCTGCGAAAGCCAAGTTAACAAACAGATCACGACCATTTCAAATCCCATCGTACCTTCTCTGCTATGCAATCTGGTTTCCGAGCTGGTCATGGGTGCACCTCAGCCACGCTCAAGGTCCTAAATGATATCATAACCGCCATCGATAAAAGACAGTACTGTGCAGCCTTGTAATTAATAGCTTCACCATGCTCAAAGGGATATTGAATGTCTGCTTTTTTTATTTTACCCATCTACCAATAGGTGCCCTTCTTTGCGAGGCATTGGAAAACCTACCTGATCTTTGTAGTTGAATCTGTGTTGGAAATTCACTGCTCGACTGAGGGACCTTACAGATAGTTGTATGTGTGGGGTACAGAGATGAGGTAGTTATTCAAAAATCATGTTAAACACTTATTGCACACAGAGTGAGTCCATGCAACTTATTATGGGATTTGTTAAGCAAATTTGTACTCGTGACCATTTTAAATTCAGGCTGTAACACAACAAAATGTGGAAAAAGTCAAGGGGTGTGAATACTTTCTGAAGGCACTGTAGATAGTGTGTTAAAAGTCAAGTAATGATTAACTATTGAATCACCAAGACAGTATAAATAAATGAGACCTCCTCTCAGTAAGCTCACTGCCCATCATGTGTTGTGCATTTATCAGAGGACAGCAACACTCAGTCCAGTCTTCTAATGGCTTCATGAAACAGTCCCATCATCTGACTCCACAATGAAATACTGAAATAAAAGTAAGAGTTAGGTAATTGCCAATGTCAGGTGGTCTGTAGCTCTATTTGGCATATTCAATAACAAATATCCATGTTTATTTGCAAGAGTTAGCTAGCTTGTAAAGAAGCTAACTAAAAGTAGCCTACCTTTTCCTGTTTACAAAAATTTGCTCAAATCCTGAAACAATCTTATCTAGCTAGCCTATAGCCTCATAAATGTATTTGAATTAAATAAATAAAAAATATGAACCTTGCTCTTTGCCACTCCAACCTCGGCAACAATGCTGCAAAAATACTAATACTGTCTACCCCGAAATGCTTGTTCCTAACTCCAACAGTGCAGTAAAACCTTACAATACAAAACACAAAACAATACACAAATAATCAAAAAAGTAAAAAGAAAGAAATATCCCAAAGAACCAAGAAGTTTGCCAATCCATAAAACAATGCATAAAATCCCAAATAACCCTTTTTTCTAAGATTGCACAATGCATGTATATTACACAAATGGATAGTTCCGCATGTGATGGATGTTTGTGTGTTATTAATTTAGCTACTTTTCTGGGTTTTCAGGAGCAAGATGTCTGATGAAAACTTATATGAGGATCTTGACATCGTCAAGGAAATGAAGAACTACGACAAGTTTACCCCAACAGAGAACACAGCTAAAGCAAAGGAGCACCCGGATCTGCTGGAGAACGTGACCCTTAACATTTCTGTGACAGGGGAGAGCGGGGCGGGAAAGTCCACCTTTGTCAATGCCTTACTTGGACTCAGGGATGGGGACAAAGGGGCAGCAGAAACTGGAGTGATCAAGATCACAATGAAGCCCATTAGATACAGCCATCACACAATGCCTAACGTGAAAATCTGGGACCTGCCTGGTATCGGCACCCCAAACTTTAAAGCAAAGAAGTACCTGAAGGAAGTTTAAAACATACGACTTCTTCATCATCATCAGCACGGTGAGGTTCAAATAGGATGACATCATGCTGGCCAAAGACATCCAAAAGATGAAAACCTCTCAGAGCACAAGTGGTCTGCCTTAATCCAGTCTCTGCCGGTTTGCTCAATAGTCATGATTGAGAAGAAGAGGAAATATATTTTCAAAACCGCCTTTGCTGCAGCTGCTGGTGCCTCCTCCACTGCAGCCGTACCCATCCCTGGCTTCTCAGTGGACTGTGAGATTGGTGTTATGCAGGCCTTCTTCCACAAGGCCTTCATAACCTTTGGACTGGATGAGAAATCCCTCCAGAGACTCTCAGAACGTGTCAACAAGCCAGTGGGTGAACTGAGCTCAGCGATGAAGTCTCGCTTCGCTGGGGGAGTTGATGAGAAGGTGGTGGCTGGAATGATGCATACAACAACCATGGTGGCAGCCAAGGCTATCGAAGCTGTGTTGACCACTGTTGTTTTTAGTTTTGGCACAATAGGGATTGCTTTTGCCACTACACTACACCTTCTGCACGAGGGAATAAAAGAAATGGTGGAGGATGCTTAAGCAGTGCTCATGGCGGCAGGCTTGGAATGACAAAAAATGGTCAGACTGAAAACACCCTGTTCTTCAAGGTGGATGCGGTTACAATGGCTGTGCTTTAGATACAGCTTTTCACAAGTCAGATGTCCAATTCATGTCTGATCCCTTTTGTTACCATGACAATATGAATAGAGCCAGGAACCCAAGGTTTGAGTTTGTTTACTTAGTTCTAGTGTTGTACGTAGAGTTAGCATCATTATTCGAATTAGCATTGTTTTTAGCTACACCATCATTATTAGCATTAGCATCGTAATTAGCTATAGTATTGTTATTAGCTATAGTGTTGTTATTAACATTAGTATTGTTATTAGCTATAGCATCATTATTAGCATTTGCATCATTATCAGCATTAGCAGTGTGTAGTGCAAAACAATGGAGGCCATACATCTGTTAGCATATGTTTGTTAGCATGGTTATTTTTCCATTTAATTTGTCTTTACCATCTAATTTCCTGCTCTGTACTCTATACCATTGTCACTATTTGATTGTACTAGTAACTAGTAGGTGGGTGCTTAGGAAATGCCAAACAGTGGAAGAGTACCTCTGTTAGCATGCTTATTTTTTTTATTTGTATTAGTCTTTGTGTCATCTAATTTTCAATTATTCAAATGTTTGATGTAACTTTAAATATTGTAGTAATCTACCCTGTTATCTAAGTCATTGATTGTTTGTGTATTTTTTTTAAATTGACACAGAATTGTAATAAAAAAAAGACAAACATACAGTAATGAAGTCAATGATGCCATTTTATTGACTAGATGTCTCTTTGTCTTCCTGCATGTAACAACATCAGCCTTCTATCTCTCTCTCTCTCTCTCTCTACTTCATATTCTTCTCTCTCTCTCTCGCTCTCTCTCTCGCTCTCGCTCTCGCTCTCTCTCTCTACTTAATATTCTTCTCTCTCTCGCTCTCTCTCGCTCTCGCTCTCTCTCGCTCTCTCTCTCTACTCTGGTTTGGAGGGTACAGGCTAGTAGTTGGTGATGATCTCGTGGATCCAGGGCAGCAGGGCACAGACCTTGGTGTAGACACCAGGATAGTTGGGCTGGGCACAGCCAACACCCCAGGACACAATGCCATGCAGCTCTCCGTTACACACCAGGGGACCGCCGGAGTCACCCTGAGAGAGAAACAGAGGGAGAGAGAGAGAGATAATGAATGAATATATGAAGGAATAAACAAACAAATGAAATGTTCTGTTTGTGAGGTTGCAGGGGTATTCTTCATACCTGACAAGAGTCCTTGCCTCCCTCCAGGTATCCGGCACACACCATGGTATCAGTAATCTGGCCAGGGTAGGACTCCTCACAGGCCTTCTTAGACAGGATGGGGATGTCCACACACTGCAGGTTAAATGGGTTGAACACTGACAGAGGGAGAGACAGAGAGACAGACGAGAGACAGAGAAAGAGAGAGAGACAGAGTTGGGGAGAGAGAGAGAGAGAGACAGAGAGAGAGAGAATGTTGGGGAGGGGGGGGGGGGTTGGGGAGAGAGAGAAAATATACAGTAAGTGGTATTCTCAGAAGTAGCTACCCTCTCAAGTAAATTTACTTGCTGATTTCCCATCAACATGTAGACCTACAGTGAGCTACAGTTTAAGGAAAATGTATTTTAGTTGATTGCATTCAATAACCCATATTTTCTCATCTCATCCCAATCTCATCCTCATTCCACCCCATCCCATACTACACCCCATCTACATAAATACCAGAGTCAGTGTAGATGTTTCCCCATCCAGACACCACACACATGTCCCCGGCCTTGGGGCAGGCCGTGGGCAGGGCGATGGGCTTGACAAACTTGTTGAGAGTGACAGGGTGGGCCAGCTTCAACAGCATAATGTCGTGGTCCAGGGTCTGGTAGTCATAGCTCTGGTGCCAGTAGATGGCATTCACAGACATGTACTGCTCCGTGCCCTCGTGCTTCCAGATGTGGTGGTCACCCAGGATGGCAAGCTGACTCCAAGGACTGGAGGGAGGGAGAGAGAGAGAGGTAGAGAGAGAGAGAGAGAGAGCGAGAGAGAGCGAATGAGAGAGAGAAAGAGAGGGAGAGAGAGAAGGAGAGAGAGGTAGAGGGAGGGAGAGAGAAAAGACATGATTTATGAGAGGAAGGAGAACAGAAAGGGATGAAGGTGAAGAAGTGGGTAGAGGAAGGCAGAGAAGACAAGAAGGAGAGAGAGGGGAAGACAGAACGTGAATACAGATGGAAAATTGGAGAAGGGAGAGGATAATGTTTTTTTAAACCTTTACATGAAGAGGCCTTTGGGAGGCACAGTAAAGGGAAAAGATGGTTGACAGTGACCCTGCAGTACTCACTTCATCCAGCAGTGGGCGGCAGAGATGATCCACTGGTCGTTAATGAGGGAGCCACCACAGTAGTGGTAGCCGATGTTAAGAGAGGCTTGCCAGGGCTGGGAATGAGCCTCACACTCATAACCCCCCACGATCCTGTCATCCATAGGAGCTGCCGCTGAGGGAGGGAAGGAGTGGAAGGGAGAGGGAGGGTCAGAGGAGAAAGAGTGTAGGATGGAGAGAGGGAGTAGTGTTCAGAAAGCATGACAGAAGGAAGGTGACAGAAGACAGAGAGATGCAGAGGTTAGAGATAATGTTATATTATACAAGATGGGAAAAAGGAGAGCAATGTCCACATTGTCTGTAAAATATGTGTTTTTCTATTCGTGTCTCTATGCGAGTCTCTCTGCGTGTCTCTATGTGTGTCTTTGTTACCTGCAGCCCCCAGGAGTGTGAGTACAATCAGGCCAATCATTGTGCTGTTGAGACAAGTCTTCATTCACCAGACTGGACATATGCACTCTGCGATTCGCTACATTTATACCTTTATCTCAACTGCTATCCCTCCACCCTGCACTGCCCCCTTTCCAAGTCTCTCGTGCCTGATGCCCCACCTTAAACTCTCCTGCCCCATCATGCCTCATCTTATCACAAACTCCCCTTAAATTCTACCAGGTACTCAGAGCATGCATTTATGTTGAAACAGTGTTGAAACAGTTGGGCTGTTGGCTAGAAAGTCAGAGTGGTAAGATAATTGAGACCTCTTGCAACACCTCAAAGAAGCGGGGGGAAAACATGTTGTACTTTTCCGGCACTAACATCACAGGTGGCTATTTCTCTCACAGCTCCTGGCCTATGTTCAAGGGCATATCAAGAGTACTAAAGAATAGTAGCAGAGATAAGGAAGGCTCTATGAGTCAAATTTTAATAGAACCAGACAGAAAGATGATTTGCACATTTAAAATGTTATGCAATCAGTGCATTCAACAGAATAATTGGTTGTTCTGTAAGATGCAACATTGGAAAGCGAATAGACTTTGTGTGATGAGCACAGGCTGTTAAGTAGCCGTGGTACTTTTGATACAGCATATGGCCAGCCATGGGTACATGTCCTTGTGTGCCACATGTCACTTCAAAAGGCTAAATGTCTGTCACATTCAGTTTGCCAGCTACTGGTTAATCATCAGCTAGTTGTACACTCCCCTACGTATTTATTTGGACAGTGAAGATAAAACTTTTAATTTGGCTCTATACTCGAACATGTTGGATTTGAGAACAAATGTTTTATACACCACACAAGTATGTGGACACCCCTTCAAATGAGGGGATTTGGCAATTTCAGCCACACCCGTTGCTGACAAGTGTATAAAATCTAGCACACCGCCATGCAATCTCCATAGACAAACATTGGCAGTAGAATTGCCCGTACTGAAGAGCTCAGTGACTTTTAACGTGGCACCGTCACAGGATGCCAACTTTCCAACAAGTCAGTTCGTCAAATTTCTGCCCTGCTAGAGCTGCCCCTGTCAACTCTAAGTGCTGTTATTGTGAAGTGGAAATGTCTAGGAGCAACAACGGCTCAGCTGCAAAATGGCAGGACACGAAAGCAGGTGTCCACATACCATGTAGTGTATGAGGAATTTCCCCTTTTATTTTAGGGTGCTTTCATACATATCTTTTTTACCGTTTAGAAATGAATGCACTTTTTGTATCTAGTCCCCCCATCACTTATAGAGTGTATTTAATTTAGTCAATTGTTTAGTATTTGCTCCAATATTCCTACCACACAATGACTGCATCAAGCTTATGACTCTACAAACTTTTTGGATGCATTTGCAGTTTGTTTTGGTTGTGTTTCGGATTGTTGTGGAAATGGTAAATAATGTATTGTGTCATTTTGGAGTCACTTTTATTGTAAGTAGGAATATAAGATGTTCCCCAACACTTCTACATTAATGTAGATGCTACCTTTATTACAGATAATAATGAATGAATAATGATGAGTGGGAAAGTTACAGATGGACAAAGGTCATGCCCCCAAAACATGCTAACCTCTCACCATTACAAATAACAAGGGAGGTTAGGATTTTCTTGGAAGTATGATATTCATGCATCTGTAACTTTATCACTCATCATAGTTCAAGATTCATTCATGATTATCATGGTAGCATCCATATTAATGTAGAAGTGTTCAGAAACATATTCTATTCTTATTTATACATTATACATTATTTACCATTAATTTCTATTGGGCACAACATAATCCGAAACACAACCATGACAAACTGCAAATGCATCCAACAAGTTTGTAGAGTCACAAGCTTGATTTAGCAGTGGTGGAAAAAGTATTAAATTGTCATTGAGTAAAAGTACAAAGTAAAAGTAAATGCTATACATCAAATTCCTTTTATTAAGCAAATCAGATGGCACACCACAACACTCTCAATACTTATGACACCTTCAAATGGGAGGACTAGATACATAAAAAGTACTTTCATTTCTAAATGGTAAAACAGGTATGTATGAAAGCACCCTCAAATTTAAGGTGACATTCTGTACTGTCGGCTTAAATAAAACTATTGATCTCAAATCCAAAATGCTGTAGTATGGTGCCAAATGAATAGTTTTAGCTTCACTGTCCAAATAAATACGTAGGGGAGTGTATGTTGCGAAGTGAATGCAGGTGCATTAAATAAAATATTGTGGCCCTTGTATGCTTGTATGGTTAGGGATGAGGGGGGGGGGGGGGGGGTGATTAGGGTGGTCTGCAGGGTAGAGGGAACATTGTGAGCATATGGTAGGGCAGTGCATGTAGGGCGTGAAGGGTAGGGGAGGGCAGATAGGGTGTGCGGGGTAGGGGAGGTAAGGTAGGGTTTGAGGGGTGGGGGAGGGCAGATGTGTGTGTATAAATAAAGTCCATGTGCGTGTCCAAGTGTCTTTCATCAGCCAGTGTTCACCGGACAGACAGACACCATGAGACTGCTTGCTCTGATACTGCTGGTTGGAGCTGCTGGTAATTAAACACACACACACACATACAGTACTTTAATATACTCTACCAATTATATATCATAAATTATTCGTAGGGAATATTCATCTTACATGTAGCTTATAACAGCGTTCAACTTTTTTACCAAACAGGCTGTTTCTATGCGATGTAGAACAATTCTGATGAATACTATTCAGAGTGCAACAATGTCCTCATCTCTCCCCTCTTGTGACCACTCTCTCTGTATGGTGTCTCTCTCTGTGTGTTTCAGCGGCAGTGCCCCGTGAGGATGGTAAGATCATCGGTGGCCAGGAGTGTGAACCTCACTCCCGACCCTGGATGGCTTCCCTTAACTACGGGTACCACTTCTGCGGAGCTGTGCTTATCAACAAGCAATGGGTGCTCTCTGTCGCTCACTGCTGGTACAAGTGAGTAAGGGTGGAGGGCAGGGTTAGGGAAAATGAAAGGGGGATAACTAGTCAGTTGTACAATTGAATGCATTCAACTGAAATGTGTCTTCCGCATTTAACCCTCTGAATCAGAGAGGTGAGGGGGGCTGCCTTAATTGACATCGACGTCTTTGGCATCCCTGGGGAACAGTGGGTTAACTGCCTTACTCAAGGGCAGAACGACAGATTTTGGGCCAATATGGACCAAAAGGAGGGCTATTCTTTGTCTTCTGCAGTGTAACACTTTGAATCTTATCAAACTGACATGAGGTTGCTCTGTAACCATAATTGTATCACCCTGTCTTTCCTTTTGTCCTCTCCTTCCTCTCCTTCCTCTGCCCTTCCTCTCCTTCGTCCTCCTCAGCCCCTACGCTATGCAGATCATGCTTGGAGAGCACAACCTGCGTGTGTTTGAGGGAACTGAGCAGCTCATGAAGACTCAAAACATCATCTGGCATCCCAGGCAAGCTATACCCCACACTTACCCCTTACACACCACTTATCTCTTACACCCCACACTTACCCCTTGCACACCACTTACCCCTTACACCCCACACTTACCCCTTACACACCACTTACCCCTTACACCTCACACTTACCCCTTACACACCACTTACCCCTTACACCCCACATTTACCCCTTACACCCCACACTTACCCCTTACACACCACTTACCCCTTACACCCCACACTTACCCCTTACACACCAGGGAAGCCATTTTATAACAACTGAACCCAGGCTGAACAGGGTTTTATCACATTACATGATGCAATACAAATCCCTTGGCCTATCTCTGTTCTTCTCTCTGTAGCTATGACTACCAGACGCTGGACTTTGACATGATGCTGATCAAGCTGTTCTACCCTGTGGAGATTACTGATTATGTGAAGCCCATCCCGCTGCCCACCAGATGCCCATACGCAGGCCTCCCCTGCTCCGTCTCTGGCTGGGGCAACATCGCCACCGGAGAGGAGGGTGAGATGGACCAAATACCCCTGCATTTTACCTTTACAAAACTGTAACCACAGAAATTACACCCAAACACACTATACCAAACAAACTTTACCAACATTAATTATACCCTCAGTGCCTTTATCCACACACTCTTCACCCGGAGAAGAGGTATGACTATGGAAAAATAATATTAAATGACTAAATCTCCCTGTCTTTTGCTTCCTTCTCAGTAAACATGCCCGCCCGTCTGCAGTGTCTGGATGTGCCCATACTGGAGGATGAGAAGTGTGAGATGGCCTACCCTGGCATGCTCACCCGCAGGATGGTGTGTGCCGGATACATGGACGGAGGCAGAGACGTATGCAACGTACGTACAGTATATGTCACCTTTTTGATGAGCCCTTTTACTATCTTTGTTGTGCAGTCATTTAGAAAACACAGTGGTACATATTAGGATCAACCTGAATTGATGTCTTACCTCTCTCTGTCTCTATCCCTTTTCTCTCTCTCTCTCTCTCTCTCTCTCTCTCTCTCTCTCTCTCTCTCTCTCTCTCTCTCTCTCTCTCTCATTTATATTGAAGGTGGAGCAGCCTGGGTAGGGGCCTCAGATCCAGTGAAACAGAAGAAGAGACAAAGAAAGGAGTGAAAGGACGTCAGAGCTCGGGTACAGCCAAATAGAGCGGGCGAGAACATTGTCCTCCTGACACTGGGAGAGAAGATAAGCACAAAATCTCTAACTGACTGACTCAAGAATGAATGGATAATAGGAATAAGAAAGGTCAATTTGCACTGTTCCTGAAAAACAGCCCTGGTTAATCTTATGTATCTTATGTATATGTACCTTATGT
>QNTS01000562.1:137390-225130 GCA_003317085.1 Hucho hucho | reverse complement strand
AGAGAGAGAGAGAGAGAGAGAGAGAGAGAGAGAGAGAGAGAGAGAGAGAGAGAGAGAGAGAGAGAGAGAGAGAGAGAGAGAGAGAGAGAGAGATGAGTGAGGGGTCAACCTTTTGTGTGTTACAGTAAGTGGAGAAGCCCCCCCTAAACTATTTTATTATGGTAAAGAACAGCCCTCCATTCCCTCCCTCCCCCCTCCTCTCTGATACTCACCCTCTCCACAGGACTGAGAGGAGACGGAACAGGAGGGGAGGTTTGGCTCTGAGACAGAATCCTCACTGTTACACAGAGAACAAAACAACAGCATTCACCACTGTCATGTTTTAACACTTTGGAAAGCTTATACTGTATACAAGGTGCTCTACAAATAATGTTTACAATTAAAACATGGTACTTGTGGCCGCATTTACTATTTTATGTATAGCAAGCATATTATTGTGTTACACTAAAAATAAACACACACTTTTTGAAGAAAGTCCCATTTGCATGGCTGACCTGTGAGTGATTGGGAGTGTGGGCGGTTGTCTGAACCCCCCAGAACTCTCCTCCTCACTACTAGCTAGCTCCTCCCACTGGCATCTTAAGGGGAGGAGACAGAACACAAGAGCTGTCAATCAAGTTCAATGAGGAAGTACTGTAACCAAATGATTTATATTTAGTTGTGTAACATTAGGTCACACACAAAGTGGTGAGGTTTCAGGTTATTGAGCAAACCATACAAACTAAAAGTGTTTATATAAAATGTATTCAGTAAACTGTATGGCTATGGCCAGTAAACATGAGACCAAGGGAGGAACAAACAGTTAACATTGTTTACATTGCCCCATTTTATCTCCTGAGCTTCTGTAGGGTGTAGGCTACAGTACACAATTCTTCTCTTTCTGACAAACATCTTCCATATTGTTGATTCATTTGAAATAAGTGTTAATAGCCTAAAATGCAGTTATCCATCCACTGCAGTATGCATTTAGAGCTCACCTGTTAGTGCTGGCAGTGTGGTGTGTGAGCGCTCTGTCTGAGGGGCTGTCACTGTGAGCCTGCGGTGGAATAAGGACACACCTTTACCTGTCTACAGAAGCCCCAGTTATCAGTAAACATGGGTTAGACTTCTTATTTCCATTGTGGTACTGTTACTATCAATTCTGTAGAGTGTGTGTATGGGGGAACTTACAGAACGCGAGTTAGAGTGGGAGTATTTGTCCAGTATACCGGAGGGCCGTAAGGGGGCTTGTGGGGAAGGGCAGTGGGAGGAAGTGCTGTGTTTGGGAGGGAGGGGTGGAGCGAGGCGAGAGCTGGGGAACTGGTACTCTTCAGACGACATCTGCATTAGAGAGAGAGAGAGGGAGAGAGAGAGAAGGATGCAAGAGAAAAAACAGTAAGAGACACAGACAGTAATAGAGAACCGCACCCCCGCACACAACCACACACAAACAAACACACCCTCTTCATATAGGCCAGTTTTTTCATGACTAGCTGTACATCCTCCAGGTCATCTTCCTCTTCCTCCTCCTCACTGACAGACAGGTAAGGCTCCACCAGGATGGACTCTGTCCCTCTGATGTCACAGCGACAGTATGGGCAGGTGTGTCCATCTGACTTCTGCAACACATGGAATGATCCCACCAGGTTATGCAGAATAAACGTTATCTACACATCTGTACTGTATGTTAATGTGTAAAACTCACGTGTCTGTGTATGTGTGTGTATTGTTGTATCAAATCACATATTTTATTTGTCATATACTTCATAAACAACAGGTAAAAACGAACAGTGAAATTGTTCTGGGCCCTTCCCAACAATGCAGAGAGAAAAATTATTGCTGTTTGTCAAAAAGATCCCCGGGATGATGCAGCAATTTGGTTCTGTCAAGAGCATTCCTGAGCAGATGTATTTCCCATGCTGAAAGTACAATACCCATAATAATGTCCTTTCTGTGTGTTATTTGCATGAAGCTACACTTTAGCATATCAAATTAAGATTGAGCATTCTACCGTAGTTCACTTTGGTAAAAAGTTGAGTATTCTGTTCAAATCTATTCTATTGTGTCTTCTTGGCCCCTGAAGTGTGACTGTGACAGTGTGTGACAGTGTGTGAGAGTGTGTGACCAGGCGAGGAGTGGAAACTCTAAGGGTGAGTCTCCTCAGTGTGAGTGTATCATGAGGAGGATGTATGCTTCGGCTCACACAGGAAGTCCTAACCCACATGTTAGGACACGATGGCCAACAATACTGCTCTACGTGCTGCTACACCGGTTCACCTACTGATGTGTAGTGGGCTGGCTCACTGACTGACGCACGGATGGACAGACTAGCCTACTGACAAACTGACTGAATGACTGACTGACTAACAGACTAACTGACTGATTGACAGGTGGATGGGCAGACTAACTGTCTGACCAAAAACCAATTCCATACAGTTAACCCAAATTGGCATGTTGATGATACAGTTGAAGTCAGAAGTTTACATACACTTAGGTTGGAGTCATTAAAACTCGTTTTTCAACCACTCCGCAAATTTCTTGTTAACAAACTATAGTTTTGGCAAGTCGGTTAGGACATCTACTTTGTGCATGACACAAGTAATTTTTCAAACAATTGTTTACAGACAGATTATTTCACTTATAATTCACTGTATCACAAAAATATCTATATCCACAGTAAGAGTCCTATATCGACATAACCTGAAAGGCCGCTCAGCAAGGAAGAAGCCACTGCTCCAAAACCGCCATAAAAAAGCCAGACTACGGTTTTCAACTGCACATGAGGACAAAGATCGTACTTTTTTGGAGAAATGTCCTCTGGTCTGATGAAACAAAAATAGAACAGTGTGGCCATAATGGCCGTTGTTATGTTTGGAGGAAAAAGGGGGAGGCTTGCAAGCCGAAGAACACCATCCCAACCGTGAAGCACGGGGGTGGCAGCATCATGTTGTCGGGGTGCTTTGCTGCAAGAGGGACTGGTGCACTTCACAAAATAGATGGCATCATGAGGAAGGAAAATTACGTGGATATATTGAAGCAACATTAAGTTAAAGCTTGGTCGCAAATGGGTCTTCAAAATGGACAATGACCCCAAGCATACTTCCAAAGTTGTGGCAAAATGGCTTAAGGACAACAAAGTCAAGGTATTGGAGTGGCCATCACAAAGCCCTGACCTCAATCCCATAGAACATTTGTGGGCAGAACTGAAAAAGCGTGTGCGAGCAAGGAGGCCTACAAACCTGACTCAGTTACACCAACTCTGTCAGGAGGAATGGGCCAAAATGCACCCAATTTATTGTGGGAAGCTTGTGGAAGGCTACAGGGAATTTTTACTAGGATTAAATGTCAGGAATTGTGAAAAACTGAGTTTAAATGTATTTGGCTAAGGTGTATGTAAACTTCCGACTTCAACTGTATATATTAATAAAAGATGATGTGGCTGGGTGATATCAGAGACATTGTGTGAGCGAATGATGTGTGGTTTGGCTTTGAGGGTTTTGTTGGTGACGTCGTCAATCACAGAGTAGGCATACCTGCCATCCTGTGAGGCAGGGTTGGCACAGCAGGTGTCCGCAGGGCTGGATGCGTGTGTCCTTGTCTCTCTCTGTACAGATCTTACACAGCTGGAAGGTACTACCCATCTCACAGTACATCTCATACTCGTCTTCTGTGACTTTGACCCTGCTTCTCTGTGCTGGTTCACACAGACTAGTGAGGTCTGGGTTCACATCACGTCCGTCAGGGTAAAGATAGCTGCAGACAAACACAACACAGAATTAAACACACATTATGCAAAACAATTACAGGCCTATGCAAAAGTTATGTGTTAGTGTTGGTCAGCTGTTTGTTAACCTGTACCCGCCCACAATTTTTAATAACCCATCAGCACTCCTGTTCCCAAGTCAAAATGTAGCCCACATTTGGTGTATCATTTTACTGCAAGAAATGCTTAGTTCTGCAGAAGTCAATATTAAGGCTATGTGAGAGGCTATAGACCCATATTTCAGTTTCCATTTAACCCATCTGAACAGTAGGCTACAGTTCCTTTGATGTGCCATAGGCCTATTTGAAGTCCCCATCTTGTTGTATAGTCGCACAATCATCACACATAACATAGCTGGCATTGCTATCATCCTCTTTTACCACCTCACCAAATATTTCCCAAACATTACTCCCTTTTCTTTATTTTCAACTCTGCATTTCACAGCTTTTCTCTTATTGAATTAAACTCGGACATTGTCCTTTTTGCCTCCGTGTATCGAAGTTAACTTTTTCTGCCAATCCCAAAAGCATTTGGCGTGTAGACTATTTAGCGCTCGTACAGTTAGGCCCTAAAGCTTAGACTCATGCTCTAAAGCCATTGCCGGAAGGCCTAAAATAATTAAATTAAAACCTTAATGTTTGTGGATTTTTTAAGTTATTGTTTTCTCTTAATTCAACCCACCTGCCACCCAGCCACCCTTCATCCACACAATATTTAATAACCCTAAACCCACCCCACGGATATAACTGCGGGTACCTTTTTATGAGTCAACCCGCACATCAGTAGTGTGTGTGTCAGTGGAGGCTGCTGAGGGGAGAACGGCTCATTATAATGGCCAGAATGGCGCAAATGGAATGGCATCAAACACCTGGAAACCATGTGTTTGATGTATTTCATACCATTCTACTTATTACACTCCAGTCATTACCACAACCCTGTCCTCCCCAATTAAGGTTTTACCAACCTCCATGAGTGTGTTTACTTACCAGCCCTCCCTGAAGCCCTGGATGAGGGCCTGGTAGAGAGGTGTATTCTGGGGGATCGTCTGTACGATGCCGCCATCACCAGTCACATGACCAATGGCCCACTGGCCCATCCGAGTGCAGCTCAGACGGAAGATGTAGCTGAACAGAGATACAGAGTTCATGTGGAGACGTCTTTACTGGAGTTCATACAGATTTGACCATGAAACACAGGTAACCACCAAGATAAAGGAAACACCAACATAAAGTGTCTTAATAGGGCGTTGGGCGACCACAAGCCACAACAGCTTCAATGCATCCTTGGAATATATTCTCCAAGTGTCTGGTAATCTATTGGAAGGATGCGACACCATTCTTCCACGAGAAATGCAATAATTTGGGGTTTTGTTGATGGTGGTTGAAAACGGTGCCTCAGGCGCCGCTCCAGAATCTCCCATAAGCGTTCAATTAGGTTGAGATCTGGTGACTGAGATGGCCATAGTATATGGTTTACATTGTTTTTATGCTCATCAAACCATTCAGTGACCTCTCATGCCCTGTGGGTGTCATCTTATGGGGGCATAGCCATGGTAGCCAAAATAATGGGCAAAATAATGGCCTGCCCAGCTTTTTTGTTTAATGACCCTAAGCATAATGGGATGTTAATTTCTTAATTAACTCAGGAACCACACCTGTGTGGAAGCACATTCTTTCACTATACATTGTACCCCTCATTATTCTTTACTATCACTATAATTATTATGTCAGTGTGTCCTATTAAAAGTAATCACTGCAAATATTGTTGTAGGGTATGGTACACCTCCTTTCTTTTCTCCTGAGCCCCTCCTATCCCCTTGTTCCTTCCCAGTCATCTACTCTCTCTCGCCACACCCCAACCCATTCACCCCCAAACAATCTCTCCTGTCCTCACCTCCCGGGCCGGTGCAGGTAGTTTTGGAGGCGGGCTTTGACCTGGTCGTAGGTGAGGAAGGCCATGTAGCCGGGGTGGGTCACTGCCAACTGGTTCCAGTTCCTCAGAAGAGACCTCCAGGGCTGACAGGAGAGGGGAGGGCATATTTACTATCAGTTGAAATATGTGTTATTTCTTTCCACTTTGGAATGTTTTGACTTTCTTTAGACAGTGGGAGACAGAAAGAATGGGATAGACATATTGGAAAGTGGCAGAATGCATATTCACTAAACATTATGTGAGGTGTCTAATTAACCAGGATGTAGGGCTACTTAGAAATGGGCAAACATATATGGATCACATGTACCTGGAATAGCCTGGTGAAGATGTCAAACTCGAACACTGAGATGTGGTCGCTACAGGTGAGGTCAACAGTTGACTTTAGAGCCATGGACTCCATCCCCTCTTCAAAGCCATGGACCCTACGGAGATGCTGCTTAAAAATGCCCCACTGCACAATACACCTAGAAGAGAGAACAAGAGGAGGGGAGGAGAGGGAGAAAGGGGTGGGAGATAAAGGAAGAAGGAAAGTGAGAGTGAGAAAGAGAGTGAAAGTGAGAGGAATGAAAACGTGCTAAAAGAAGATCAATAATCGCAAGCGGAGGAACAGAATAATTTTCACAAGACTAGAAAAAGACTGTGCCTACACTACCGGTCAAAAGTTTTAGAACACCTACTCATTCAAGGGTTTTTCTATAGTTTTACTATTTTCTAGATTGGAATCATGTAGCAAACAAAAAAGTGTTAAACAAATCAAAATATATTTTATATTTGAGATTCTTCAAATAGCCACCATTTGCCTTGATGACAGCTTTGCACACTCTTGGCATTCTCTCAATCAGCTTCATGAGGTTGTCACCTGGAATGCATTTCAATTAACAGGAGTGCCTTCTTAAAAGTTACATTGAGGAATTTCTTTCCTTCTTAATGCATTTGAACCAATCATTTGTGTTGTGACAAGGTAGGGGTGGCAAATAGAAGATAGACATATTTGGTAAAAGACCAAGTCCATATTATGGCAAGAACAGCTCAAATAAGCAAAGAGAAATGACAGTCCATCATTACTTTAAGACAAGAAGGTCAGTCAATACGGAACATTTCAAGAACTTTGAAAGTTTCTTCAAGTGCACTCGCAAAAACCATCAAGTGCTATGATGAAACTGTCTCTCATGAGGCTCGCCACAGGAAAGGAAGACCCAGAGTTACCTCTGCTGCAAAGGATAAGTTCATTAGAGTTACCAGCCTCAGAAATTGCAGCCCAAATAAATGCTTCACAGAGTTCAAATAACAGACACATCTCAACATCAACTGTTCAGAGGAGACTGTGTGAATCAGGCCTTCATGGTCAAATTGCTGCAAAGAAACCACTACTAAAGGACACCAATAAGAAGAAGAGACTTGCTTGGAGATTTTTGGTTCCAACCTGCCGTGTCTTTGTGAGACGCGGTGGGGGTGAACGGATGATCTTCGCATGTGCATTTCTCACTGTAAAGCGTAGAGGAAGAGGTGTTATGGTGTGGGGGTGCTTTGCTGGTGACACTGTCTGTGTCAAGGCACACTTAACCAGCATGGCTACCACAGCATTCTGCAACGATTGCCATCCCATCTGGTTTGGGCTTAGTGGGACTATCATTTGTTTTTCAACAGGACAATGACCCAACACACCTCCAGGCTGTGTAAGGACTATTATACCAAGAAGGAGAGTGATGGAGTGCTGCATCAGATGACCTGACCTCCACAATCCTCAACCAAATTGAGATGGTTTGGAATGAGTTGGACTGCAGAGTGAAGGAAAAGCAGCCAACAAGTGCTCAGCATATGTGGGAACTCCTTCAAGACTGTTGGAAAAGCATTCCAGGTGAAGCTGGTTGAGAGAATGTCAAGAGTGTGCAAAACTGCCATCAAGCCAAAGGGTGGTTATTTGAAGACTCTCAAATATAAAATATATTTAGATTTGTTTAACACTTTTTTGGTTCCTACATGATTCCATATGTGTTATTTCATAGTTTGATGTCTTCACTATTATTCTACAATGTAGAAAATATAAAAAATAAAGAAAAACCCTTGAATGAGTAGGTGTTCTAGAACTTTTGGCCGGTAGTGTATATACAAATAGACTGTTCCTATTTGTGGAATGTTCTGTCAAGTCCACGTCCCTTATTCCATTCTAGTTCCGCTGTTACCCCACCCAACACTCACTTGTTTCCAAATGCTCGCCTCCAGAACTCTCCGGCCTCTGTCTTAGTCAGCCTGTAGGTGTCACCTTGAAAGCGCCCCTCGGGAAACATGGCCCTTAGCTCCCAGAGCATGTGACTGAAGAGCAGGGACAGCTTGGTCAAGTTTCTCCTGTGAATAACCAAAAATAACATTAAGCTATTCTGAGCTTTTTACAATGTATCAACTAGGGTGATAAGGGTAGGATTTCTGGTCCACAGCTTAAAATGCAACAGTGGCAGCTAGAATGAAAGTCAGCTTTAGATCTCATAGACATAATGGGTATTGTACCCTCTAACAAGCAGTAACGTATCCCTCTCTTTCTCTCTCTCTCAATTCAATTCAATTTAAGGGGCTTTATTGGCATGGGAAACATGTTTACATTGCTAAAGCAAGTGAAATAGATAATAAACAGATAATAAAAATGAACAGTAAACATTACAGTCACAAAAGTGTCATTTTATTTTATGTCTATATACAGTGTTGTAATGATGTGCAAATAGTTAAAGTACAAAAGGGAAAATAAATATACCTAAATATGGGTTTTATTTACAATGGTGTTTGTTCTTCACTGGTTGCCCTTTTCTTGTAGCAACAGGTCACACATCTTGCTGCTGTGATTGCACACTGTGGTATTTCACCCAATAGATATGAGAATTTATCAAAATTGGGTCTGTGGGTCTGTGTAATTTGAGGGAAATATGTGTCTCTAATATGTCATGCATTTGGCAGGAGGTTAGGAAGTGCAGCTCAGTTTCCACCTCCTTTTGTGGGCAGTGTGCACATAGACTGTCTTCTCTTGAGAGACAGGTCTGCCTTCGGTGGCCTTTCTTAATAGCAAGGCTATGCTCACTGAGTCTGTACATTGTCAAAGATTTCCCTAATTCTGGGTCAGTCACAGTGGTCAGATTTTCTGCCACTGTGTACTCTCTGTTTAGGGCCAAATAGCATTATAGTTCGCTCTGTTTTTTTGTAAATTCTTTCCAATGTGTCAAGTAATTATCTTTTTGTTTTCTCATGATTTGGTTGGGTCTAATTGTGTTGCTTTCCTGGGGGCTCTGTGGCGTCTGTTTGTGTTTGTGAACAGAGCCCCAGGACCAGCTTGCTTAAGGGGCTCTTCTTCAGGTTCATTTCTCTGTAGGTGATGGCTTTGTTATGGAAGGTTTGGGAATCACTTCCTTTAGGTGGTTGTAGAATTTAACGTCTCTTTTCTGGATTTTGATCAATAGCGGGTATCGGCCTAATTCTGCTCTGCATTATTTGGTGTTCTATTTTGTACACTGAGGATGTTTTTGCTGAATTCTGCATGCAGTCTCAATTTGGTGTTTGTCCCATTTTGTGAATTCTTGGTGGGTGAACGGACCCCAGACCTCATAAACATAAAGGTAAAGTATTTTTAGCCAGATTCTAATTGGTATGTCGAATTTTATGTTCCTTTTGATGGCATAGAATGCCCTTTTTGCCTTGTCTCTCAGATCGTTCACAGCTTTGTGGAAGTTACCTGTGGCGCTGATGTTTAGGCCGAGTTATGTATAGTTTTTTGTGTGCTGTAAGGCAGCGGTGTCTAGATGGAATTTGTATTTGTGGTCCTGACAACTGGACCTTTTTTGGAACACCATTACTTTTGTCTTACTGAGATTTACTGTCAGGGCCCAGATCTGACAGAATCTGTGCAGACGATCTAGGTGCTGCTGTAGGCCCTCCTTGATTGGGGACAGAAGCACCAGATAATAGGCAAACCGTAGACATTTGACTACAGATTCTAGTAGTGTGAGGCCGGTGGCTGCAGACTGTTCTAGTGCCCTCGCCAATTCATTGATAAATATGTTGAAGAGGGTGGGGCTTAAGATGTAACCCTGTCTCACCCCCCGACCCCTTGAAAAGAAATGTGTGTTTTTTGCCAATTTTTTATGCACACTTGTTGTTTGTGTACATGGATTTTATAATGCTGTATGTTCTTCCCCCAACACCACTTTCAACCAATTTGTATAGCAGACCCTCATGCCAAATTGAGTTGAACGCTTTTTTGAAATTAACAAAGCATGAGAAGAATTTGCCTTTGTTTTGGTTTGTTTGTTTGTTTGTCAATTTGGGTGTGCAGGGTGAATACGTGGTCTGTTGTATGGTAATTTGGTAAATAGACAATTTGACATTTGCTCAGTATGTTGTTTTTGCTGAGGAAATGTACGAGTCTGCTGTTAATGATAATACAGATGATTTCCCCAAGGCTGCTGTTGACGCATATCCCACGGTAGTTATTGGGGTCAGATTTGTCTCCACTTTTGTGGATTGGGGTGATCAGTCCTTGGTTCCAAATATTGAGGAAGATGCCAGAGCTGAGGATGATGTTAAAGAGTTTAAGTATAGCCAATTGGAATTTGTGGTCTGTATATTTTATCATTTAATTCAGGATACCATCAACCCCACAGGCCTTTTTGGATTGGAAGGTTTGCATTTTGTCCTGCGGTTCATTCAATGTAATTGGAGTCCAGTGGGTTCTGATTGTCTTTAATAGTTGATTCTAAGATTTGTATTTGATCATGTATATGTTTTTGCAGTTTGTTCTTTGTTAAAGAGCCACAAAGATTGGGGAAGTGGTTAATCCATACATCTCTATTTTGGATAGATAACTCTTCGTGTTTTTGTTTGTTTAGAGTTTTCCAATTGTCCCAGAAGTGGTTAGATTCTATGGATTCTTCAATTACATTGAGATGATTTCTGACGTGCTCTCTCTCTCTCTCTCTCTCTCTCTCTCTCTCTCTCTCTCTCTCTCTCTCTCTCTCGCTATGTCTCACACACACACACAGGTACACTCGTGCTTGTACAAACAGGATGTCACAGTCTTGCTCTTCCTGTCCTTGTTCGTGTTGTGCTGCAGAAACTGAATTTTCCGTTAGCAACTTGACCAACCAACAAGACACTCAAAAGTTACTGAGTGGTTCTTCCCTTGAGTGTGTGTCTATTATCATCCTGCCAGGGACAGTAACGATCCGGCCACAAACCTCTTACTGTGGGTTCCAATCACCGTCTCAACCATTCTCTCATCTCTCTGGCTGTACGGGCAGTTGAGAGCAGGACTGAAGTTTCCATCCTTACCTAACCTGGTTGACCATGTTCATTTCTTACTTTCCACCACACTCATTCACTGCATCCTGTCTACAGTGGAGCTCAAGGGTGTGGGTAAAGCATATCAACTTATTATTGGAAAGAAAGAGTTCACATGGCATTGATACTGTACCTACAGTACGTGTGACAGTTCTATATGCCTGCCTCTCACTGCAGACCAACAAGGCGACAGTGCATGTGGCATAGTTGCCAATATTTGCAATAGACTATTATCACTAATGTAATATGCAATATCTACCTGGTAGCTGTTACTTATTGTTGCTACAACCGTGGTTAATTGCAATTGCACCTGCAGGGACTTGCCACTGCTTGTCAAAGCCAAAGCAACACCACATTGACTCAATGGCAATTTCCCTGCCATTGAATTTAGCTTTATAGCAAACTACGACATTTTACCAAGGCATGGGCGGTGTGTAAAAACGTATAAGAACAGAGAAACATCTATTTTTGTTTGTGTGTTGCTTTCCATGAACAGAGAGGGGTTTGAAGGAGTGTGTGGGCGAGTAGGAGGTTTGAATGTTTATTTCATTGTATGTGGGTGTTATTAATATAAACTAACAATAATCTGCCTCTCTCAGTTGTTAATTTAAACTTTTGTTATGACAAGGCATAATGCAAATTAATGTGATTTCATGATACACACATTCTGTAGATTCAGAGAGCAAAATATGGACGACAAGGAGCGAAGGGAATAACAGCTATGTTAAGACTTACCAGTCCTGCTCTACTGCATTGCACTGAACACGCACGCATCCTTAGCCAAGCCCTGTTCATCTTACCATTAGTGAGATTCAGCATTTTGGAAAAGTGACACATAGCTCAGCTTTTTCTTGATTTCACAGATAATACAGACTTTTTTGTATTATTGTAAAAATGGTATGTGTTTAGCGGTACATATATAATTGAGAAATATTTGTGTAATTTTGTACTTTGAGTAATTAACAAATGTAAGAAACAATATTAAAACATTTCCAAATTTATAAAGATACAATATTGACATCATGTTGTTCATGATGAAAAAAACACCACCCTGAAACGTCTCAGAGAACCACACTGCCTTTCTCCATGGCCCGTATATCCCAGAGAGTTGTTGCGATCACCCAGTTTCACCCAGTTACTATTAGCATGATAAAGCCACAGGTCCACTCCATTGTCTCTCTGAGACATTAGTAGTCTCAACGGAACAGAGGTTTGGTTCCAAACACTGAGTCACTCAGATACATTTATCTCCAAAATACCCACCTTAAAAACTGCACAACTTCTGCACAGCTACTAAATAACTAAATGTAGCTTCTGTAGCGCGACCCTAAATGCCATATTGATTTTGTGTTTATGTTTTAAGAGAGCCGATTTGAGGGAACTGGGAATGTTCATTGTTTTTCTCGCTGGTACTATAAATGGATAATAATGGGTGCTCAGGCCAATTTGTGTCATTGTGGCTCTGCTCTGTCTCTGGTTGTGCTCCACAATTAACTTACTGTACATATCAAGTCTAATGCCAACCAAGTCCTTATGAATTTGCCAATCTAATACCATGCATTTTAATTTTCCTAGTTGGCCTTAGTTACTTGAGAATTGATTTGAATATTGTCCATTGAGAATATTGGCGGAAAGTCTGTGTCATGGTGCTGGTGGAGTCAGATATCTCAGACATGTGCCCTGCCCTTGACCCCACAGCTGATTTATTTGTCTTAATAAAGGTCAGCCCAGAGCATACTTTTTTGGGGGTAAAAAAGTCAACATCCTAAAATGTACTCTAAATCAATGGTATCCTCAGGGTTCAATTTCTGGTATGGTATAATAGTCTTGTAGCCTACAGATGCATAATGTTTTTTGAGTAGTAGTTGTTTTACTTTCATGGATATACAAAAGTATTAATGTTATTCATGCTAGATTAAAAGTGAATGAGGAGAGCAAAAACCATGTCAACAATGTGCAGTGTTGGGGAGTAGTGAACTACATGTAGTTCAGCTGGTCATTTAACTACATTTAGCAGTAGCTTGGTGGTAGTTGAACTCAATTCAAATATTGGTAGTGTTTTTAGTAGTGAATTACTTTTTTGTAATGTTGTGATGTAGCTAACTATTGGGACTAGACACTTTTTATTTGGAAAAATTAAATAATATATAGGTGTAGTAGGCAATCATTTCCTTCCTTTTTCGGCATCAGACCTGCCTAATTCTCACTTGAAACATAGTTTTGTGTTTAATAAGCTTAATTACACATTATGTTAACATATGACCCCAAAGTGATCTGTTCTTGCAATTTGTAGTCTATGACATTTCAGAATTAGATATTAGAATTTGGATGTAGTGAACTACACTGAGTGTACAAAAAATGTAGCTCTGACCAGGTGAATCCAGGTGAAAGCTATGATCCCTTTTTGATGTCACAAATCCACTTCAAACAGTGTAGATGAAGGGGATGAGACAGGTTAAAGAAGGGTTTTTTAAGCCTTGAGAAAATTGAGACATGCATTGTGTATGTGTTCCATTCAGAGGGTGAATGGGCAAGACAAAATATTTAAGTGCTTTTGAACGGGGTATGGTAGTAGAATCCAGGCGCACCGCTTTGAGTGTGTCAAGAACTGCAATGCTGCTAAGTGTTTCACGCTCAACAGTTTCGTGTGTGTATCAAAAATGGTCCACCACCCAAAGGACATCCAGCCAACTTGTCACAACTGTGGGAAGCATTGGGGTCAATGTGGGCCAGCATCTCTGTGGAATGCTTTCAACACCCTATGGAGTCCATGCCCCAAATTATTGAGGCTGTTCTGAGGAACACCTTTCTTCAATATTAGGAAGGTGTTAGGAAGGTGTTCCTAATGTTTTGTACACTGTGTCTATATTGGGAAATATTTCATAGTTTAGAATTGCTAGACAAAGTTCTCTGTACGGACTAAAAGTCCTGTTTTGTCCTGACACAGTACGAGTATCTGGCATTGCCAAAAAAGCTTGGCAGGCTTTATGTAAAATTATTGTGGAGTGTGTTTAAGATGTTTTTTTTTTGTTTTTTTTCCCCACATTTATTTAACCAGGTAAGCTAGTTGAGAACAAGTTCTCATTTACTGCTACCTGGCCAAGATAAAGCAAAGCAGTGCGACACAAACAACAACACAGAGTAACACATGGAATAAACAAGCATACAGTCAATAACACAATAGAAGAAAAAAAAGTCTATATACAGTGCGTGCAAATGGCGTGAGGAGGTAAGGCAATAAATAGGCCATAGTAGCAAAGTAATTACAATTTAGCAGATTAACCCTGGAGTGATAGATGAGCAGATGATGATGTGCAAGTAGAAATACTGGGGTGCAAAAGAGCAGAAAAGTAAATAAAAACAATATGGGGATGAGATAGGTAGATTGGGTGGGCTATTTACAGATGGACTATGTACAGCTGCAGCGATCGGTTAGCTGCTCAGATAGCTAATGTTTAAAGTTAGTAAGGGAAATATAAGTCTCCAGCTTCAGCAATTTTTGCAATTTGTTCCAGTCATTGGCAGCAGAGAACTGGAAGGAAAGGTGGCCAAAGGAGGTGTTGGCTTTGGGGATGACCAGTGAGATATACCTGCTGGAGCGCGTGCTACGGGTGGGTGTTGTTATCGTGACCAGTGAGCTGAGATAAGGCAGAGCTTTACCTAGCATAGACTTATAGATGACCTGGAGTCAGTGGGTCTGGTGACGAATATGTAGCGAGAGCCAGCCGACTAGAGCATACAGGTCGCAGTGGTGGGTGGTATAAGGGGCTTTGGTGACAAAACGGATGGCACTGTGATAGACTGCATCCAGTTTGCTGAGTAGAGTATTGGAAGCTATTTTGAAAATGACATTGCCGAAGTCGAGGATCGGTAGGATAGTCAGTTTTATGAGGGTTTGTTTGGCGGCATGAGTGAAGGAGGCTTTGTTGCGAAATAGGAAGCCGATTAACTTTGGATTGGAGATGTTTAATATGAGTCTGGAAGGAGAGTTTACAGTCTAGCCAGACACCTAGGTATTTGTAGTTGTCCACATAGTCTAAGTCAGAACCGTCCAGAGTAGTGATGCTAGTCGGGCGGGCGGGTGCGGGCAGCAAATGGTTGAAAAGCATGCATTTGGTTTTACTAGCGTTTAAGAGCAGTCGGAGGCCACGGAAGGAGAGTTGTAATGGCATTGAATCTCGTTTGGTGGTTAGTTAACACAATGTCCAAAGAAGGGCCAGATGTATACAGAATGGTGTCGTCTGCATAGAGGTGGATCAGGGAATCACCCGCAGCAAGAGCGACATCATTGATATATACAGAGAAAAGAGTCGGCCCGAGAATTGAACCCTCTGGTACCCCCATAGAGACTGCCAGAGGTCCGGACAACAGGCCCTCCGATTTGACACACTGAACTCTGTCTGAGAAGTAGTTGGTGAACCAGGCGAGGCAGTCATTTGAGAAACCAAGGCTGTTGAGTCTGCCGATAAGAATACGGTGATTGACAGAGTCGAAAGCCTTGGCCAGGTCGATGAAGACAGCTGCATAGTACTGTCTTTTATCGATGGCGGTTATGATATCATTACAGACTAACCTGTAGTCATTTACTTGTGATTATCACTGCCAAATCTAATAAACAATTAGAATATGGGTTCTCAGGCTTGGCAATAGGTCTGTGCTAGATAACAAAACAACCCTATCTGGTAGCCACATCATCGTGGCGAGCATCACGTCTCTCAGCCTGGACTGAAATCTCCCCCTGGCTCCTCACATGGCACGAACGTATACAGCCTGTCTGCTAGACTATACACTACAGACAGGATATCACTGTAGACTTGGGTCAGCATCCCTGTGGAACGCTTTCGACCCTTTGTAGTCCATTACCCGACAAATTGAGTCTGTTCTGAGGGCAAAAGGGGGTGCAACTTAATATTTGGAAGGTGTTCCTAATGTTTTATACACTCTGTAGTAAACTATATTTTCTTAACGGTAGCTTTAGTGTAGCTTAACTTCTTCCAGTGTAAAGTAATTGGTAGCTTGGTAAACTATATTTTTTGAGTATCTTCCCCAACACGTTATGTTCCGGCCCTTGTTGTTCTCTCTCACCTGTAGCTGGACATCTCCTCGAACATCTTATCGCGCCCCTCTTTAAACAGCAGCACGGCCCGGTTAGTCTTATCCAGCAGGTGTCTTGCATGGATCCTCAGGTACTCCCCCTCGTCCCCCCGGGGGACCTGCCCCCTAGCTGCAGGCCCCCTGTACGGCTCCCACACCTGGGTGAGCAGCGTGGCTGTCTCTGAGACCACCTCGGGGAGGTACGGGGGGCTGTTCCTCAGGCCTAGCCTGGGGTTGGTACACAGCCGATGCAGCTTCTCCAGCCTCTTCAGGGCCTTGTCCACCTGCCGCCGGTCAGAGGCACTGGGCGGCTGGGAGGTGGATTTCAGGCTCCAGTCAGATCCTAGCCCGTTCCCTCCTGTGGCCATTGTCCTGAGGAGGGATTCCTGGATGTGGTGTGTTAGTCCGAGTGGAATCTGTTCAGTGAAGCCTGCCGGTTTGTGTCTGGCAGCCCTATCTATGACAGTTGAATGGGGGAGTGGTCTAGATGTTTGTCATGTCTGGCATGGACAGCTTAGTAAATGTTGTCATTGTATCTTTATGGTTGACAGCTTGAGTTGAAAAGAGCACACTTTATCCAATATATCTTCACCAGTGTTCCTCAGTAATCCAAAGAATAATCCAATGAAATCAGGTAATCCAGATAGGGGCAGAGCACCAGAATATACCATAGTCCATCAGGAATGGAGACAACTGCTGTGGTTTAGAAAGAGTGGAGGTGAAACGTCTTGTCCAGAAAAGTGCAAACAAATAATCTCTCAAAACTGTTTACAAACAATCTCTCAAAAATTGTGGTTTTTCAAACCTGCATTCATAAAGTCCTCAATTCATAAATCCTCAATTTTTTTGGTCAGTTCTCCAGAAGTAGGCAAGATTTTTTTCCCGTTCAGTTTGTAATGAGAAAACCCTGAAAGAGAGAGAGCAAGGGAGGGCAGAACAAGACGGACAAATAACCACTCACCCTCCCTAAACAATCTCAACCCCTCTCCTCCCGTTCTCTCCTCCCCTTCTTACTCAACATTTTACGCTCGTGCCCAGGCACTATCTCTCCCCCCATGTGGCGTAACTCTCTCTGATCTCATCTACAACATACAAATGGTGTCTCAGATATAGACCCAAGGCTCTCTTTGCAGCACAACGGAAACTTTTTTTATGTCTCAGTCTGACTCTGGCTGGCCCCTCTCTCTCTCTCTTTGTTTTGTGTCACTTTTTCATGCTCTCTTTCTCTCTTTCTTTGATGTTCTTCCGGGTTTGCAGCCAGACAAACAGGTTTGTAGTCTTTGTGTGTGAAGGCGGAGTGAGGCTGAGATAGGTTTGGGCTTAGAGTTAACTGATTACTAAGAAAGGAGGGGGGAAGAGGAAACAGGGAATACCCACAAGGAGAGTGTGTCGTATAGAGAGTGGTAAGAAAGAGAGTAGAGAGAGACGAGAAAAAGAGAGTATAGAAAGAGAGAGAGAGGGAGAGAGTAGTGGAAACTTATAGTGATTAGATGTCATAAAGATGAAGAGCACTGTGGTACAGGATGTATGTGAAGTCATTGCACTGCAGGTCAAGGCCCAGTGATGCTTAATGTTTAAAGCAGCCCTCAACTGCTGTCTTCCCTTTGTGAGATCGTGGGACCAAGCAGAAAATGCAAAGGCATTTAATAACAAATTGGCATTTAACTGTTACCACCATATTCTTCTCTGTTGTGACATTTGTAAAGGGAAACTATCTAGAGAGAACGGTAAATGCCACCCCAATGGAATAAAGTTGGAGGTGTCTAAAAACCGCCACAGACTCATGAATGCATCTTTTCTATTCATTTTTGGTTGACAGGACAAAAAACAGAAATCAACAGACATTACACAAATACACACTGTCAAGTGTTGTAGTCCATATTTTAATATTGTCTGATTTTGCACCTTGTCGAGACAATTACAGTTCAAGTTGAGCTCATGAATAAGTTCAATAAGTTCACAGTCCCCAAATCCAGAACAAATTCAAGTCCGTTCCATCTCATATTGCTCAAGTGAACAGCAAACCTGGTTTAAAAAAACGCCTCTCCCCTATTGGACCTAGATAGTTTGTGTGTATGTACTAATATGTAGGCTACGTGTGCTTTTATTTATTTTTTTAAATAATTTCTGTAGTACTGTCCTTGAGCTGTTGTCTATTAAAGTTCTGTATTATGTCATGTTTCATGTTTTGTGTGGACCCCAGGAAGATTAGCTGCTGCTTTTGCAAACGCTAATGGGGATCCTAATAAAATACAAATACCAAAATACCATGAATAAGGAAATCCATTGCAGTGTGTGTGAGGCTTGCCATCGTAAGACAACCATTCTCTTGGCTGCTGTTAGGCCTGGGTGTTAGGTTTAGTGTAGAGTCACCATTAAGCAGTAGCCCACTGGAAAGACATGGGATGTGTTAAGATAAAATGCTTGATAATGATGAAGCCAAGTCACAGTTTACCAAATGGAGAAAACCACTTGTATGCACCTTTCCTGTACGATTAGGTCTCTACTGCTGACAAGTGGCAGAGACTGGAACTGCATTGGCCTGGTAGAATTCTTTATAACCAGGCTATACTTACAACATCCACATGATGGAGACACTGGCAACAAGTTCACAGTTCGAGTGTGTGAGGGTGCTCACTGCACCACAGAGATCTCCAAGTGTATACTGCAATGTTTACAGAGACGTGGGGTCTTCCCTGCATAATTCTCCAGTGCCCATCACATTCAGTTTGTTGTCAATTTACACTCAGTGGCAGTTTATTAGGTACACCACCCCATTCACGAAAATGGTTAGCTCCTACAGACAGTGAGTCACGTGGCCGTGGCTTCTATATAAAGCAGGCAGACAGGCATGGAGGCATTCAGTTACTGCTCGATTGAAAGTTAGAATGGGCAAAACGAGTGACCTAAGCGACTTTGAGCGCTGTATGATCGTCAGTACCAGGAGTGCTATTTCCAGAATCTCAGAAATGGCCGGCCTCCTGGGCTTTTCACGCACAACAGTTAGCGGCAGTCCTGTGGGCAGAAACAGCTTGTTAATGAGAGAGGTCGAAGGAGAATGGCAAGAATCGTGCAAGCTAACAGGGGGGTCACAAACAGGCAAGTATCAGAGCAGTACAACAGTGGTGTGCAGAACGGCATCTCGGAACGCACAACCAATTGGTCCTTGTCACAGATGGACTATTGCAGCAGACGACCACACCGGGTTCCACTCCTATCAGCTAAAAACAAGAAGCGGCTCCAGTGGGCACGTGATCAACAACACTGTACAATTGAGGAGCGGAAAAACATTGCCTGGTCCGAGTCCGGCGAATCCTGGTTCCTGTTGCATCATGCTGATGGCAGAGTCAGGATTTGGTGTATGCAGCATGAGTCCATGGCCCCATCGTGCCTGGTGTCAACGGTACAGGCTGGTGGCAGTGGTGTAATGGTATGGGGAATGTGTTCCTGGTGTAACAGTATTGCTTCCGTCCCTCTCCTCGCCCCTACCTGGGCTCGAACCACATCAACAACTGACACCCACGAAGCATCGGTACCCATCGCTCCACAAAAGCCGCGGCCCTTGCAAAGCAAGGGGAACAACTACTTCAAGGTCTCAGAGCGAGTGACAGCACCGATTGAAATGCTATTAGTGCGCACCCCGCTAACTAGCTAGCCATTTCACACCGGTTACACTGGCGCACGTTAGGTCCCTTGATACAATTGAGCAACTTTTGAACGACACAGCGTATCTGAACATTGTTGCTGAACATGGCTACAAAGTGGTCCAACCCGGTACTAGATGGATGTACCTAATATACTGGCCACTGAGTGTATATCTAATGACACTAGGTGGCCATGGCTCCCTTTTATGGCTGCATAATTAATCAAATTCATATCAAAATTCATATACTGACATGTGCAATATCCATATAGCAAGAGATCCATATAGCATGCAATATTTTGAAACACCAATAAGCCGCTCATCGCTGTAAGGTTTAATGCAGTCAACAGATTGTTCCAAACAAGAACAATGTTGCTTCCACTTTGCTTCTTAATATAAATCATTCTATTTCAAATGGTTCATCCAAGTGTTTTGATCTATATCGCAAGTCAAATTGCAATTCCAATATTGTGTTGTTTTTTAAATCGCTATTCAATTTTTGGCCCATGTCGTGCAGCCCTGCCTCCTTTCACTGTCTCAGGGTGTTCCATCTTGTCTGTCCATTCACCTCTACACCACCACAAAACCATTCTGACAAGGCCCTGTTCTTAACAGAATGCTGCACTTTTCTGCATTTTGACAAGCTTAGTGTAAAGACATAAAATAAGGGCAGAAGTCACGGTTGGCCAGGGTAGCTTAAACAGATAAAAGATTAGGATCACTTTATTGGTTAATTGCACACAAGGTCCAACCAAAATTTTACTTCTGCTTTTAACCCAACCCAACCGAAAGACACACATACACACACAGATTTTATTGGAGAGGTGCTCGGGGCTGCCACACTGGGTGCCCGGGGAACTGTTATTGTGCCTAGCTCAAGGGCACAACGGCAAGTAATGGCATCTAAGATTTGATAGGAGCAACCCTCTGGTTTCAGCTCACTTCCCGCCAGATTTTTCCCATCGGATCCGGAATTCCAACTGGCAACCCTCTGGTTGCTGGTTCACCTCTCTAACCGCTAGGCTACCTGCCTCCCACAGTTCATGGTAATGACCATCCCACCACATCCCACACACAGGCACACAGGACACCTTGACTATCTACTGTATCTAGCAGCTGCACAACGTGTCAGCACAGATTCAGCAGGGTGTTTCAGGGACTTTAGACACAAAGCTCGATTTTCCGTTGGCGGTTCCACACTTCGATACATCTGAGGAAAGTCCCAAATTGACCCTGGTAACTAAAGAATCAGCTGGGGGCGGGCACCGACAAGGTTGGGTGAGAAGTGTGTGTGTGTATTGCGGGGAGGTGTGGTGTTTGATGGAGTGAGATGTGCAATGACACAGAGGCCCAGATCAGAAGGCTATTTAAGATAAAGATCCCTTTATTTGTCAACTGTACACAAGGTCCAACTGAAATATGACCTCTGCTTTATCTCAACCCCTCCAAAAGACACACATACATATACAGTTTGGAGGAGGGGGTTGCCACATTGGGCGCCCGTGGAGGAAGAGTTGTGGGGGGGTAAGTGCTTTGCTCAAGTGCACAATGCCTTGCCCATCAGATTCCCCCCCGTCTGACCCAGGATTAGAACCGGCAAACATCCGGGTGGCTCCCTGCCCAGAAGGTTATTTGCTCCAATGACAGAGGTCAGATTATCAGACAGAGAGTCATCCAGTCAATGCTCCATCCAGTTACTGCGACAGGATATGAGTTTATCCCCAATTGGCCTATCAACTGTGGGGAGATCCAGCTGAATTGGTAAACTCTGGGAAACTACAGTGGAATGACACTGACAACACCATATGATCGACCGATTAGATCACGTCTCAAACTCATTCCACGGAGGGCCGAGTGGCTGTGAGTTTTCTCGCCTCTATTGTACTTGATTGATGAATCAAGAACACTATTTAGTAAGGAACTGCCAACACCTGGTTGTCGATTGCTTAATTGATAGGAAAAACCTGCAGACACTAAACCCTCCATGGAATGAGTTTGAAACCCCTGGATTAGATCACATGCAAACCCTTTTTTCCTCACAACTTCCTGGTGCCAAATGCGCTCTATGCAGAATTCTGAGCATTGTGTGCCATTTTGCCATCTCTAGCAGCATTTGTGCTAGTCCTAAATTAAAGTCAGAAAAAACATTTGGCATCGTTGACATACTAGATTTGTAGTATTATCTGAAATAAGGACGCACAACAACAAGGTTCTAGCTCCAGCATGTTTACTAACCTAACCCTCTATGTCATACATAGGTACGGATACCCCCAAGGGACATCCTACTACATCTTCCCCTCTCCCATGAATAAGAACTCAACATGCATAACCATGGAAGCATAACTGAAATGCAATTCGGAAACCAGTATTATTCTCTAACATGCTACTTCACATCCTGAAACAGTATGAAAACATTAAATTACACAGTATGAACATTAACTTAGGTACAGTCTCTTTTTGCTGGGTCCCAAACAGCATGTTTTTCTCTTCACGTAACATAGTCTTTCAGCCGCCCTGGTGGCTTCACATCCCTTTTGGGTGCACTTGTGGCTCTGTGAGCATTCTCTCTCCTTCACCCTCTTTTTGTGCATTTTCTGTGGCCTCAGTCTATGTGGCTGGTAGATCTGGAAGAGCTCTGAGGTGTGTTTTGTTCCTTCGTACCTCTTCTGAGCCTGTGTCCACCACATAGGAGCGTGGGGCATCCGCTTCCTCAGCCTAATTGCTGGTGTCTTTGAGTTTGTAAACCACACAATACATTTACACTCAGTTAAACCTAGTAAAAATTCCCTGTCTTATGTCAGTTAGGATCACCACTTTATTTTAAGAATGTGAAATGTCAGAATAATAGTAGAGAGAATGACTTATTTCAGCTTTTATTTCTTCCATCACATTCCCAGTGGGTCAGAAGTTTACATACACTCAATTAGTATTTGGTAGCATTGCCTTTAAATTAACTTGGGTCAAACGTTTGGGGTAGCCTACCACAAGCTTCCCACAATAAGTTGGGTGAATTTTGGCGCATTCCTCCTGACAGAGCTGGTGTAACTGAGTTAGGTTTGTAGGCCTCCTTGCTCGGAAAACACTTTTTCAGTTCTGCTGGTGTTCTTCGGCTTGCAAGCCTCCCCCATTTTCCTCCAAACATAATGATGGTCATTATGGCCAAACAGCTCTATTTTTGTTTCATCAGACAAGAGGACATTTCTCCAAAAAGTACGATCTTTGTCCCCATGTGCAGTTGCAAATAGTAGTTTGGCTTTTTTATGGTGGTTTTGGAGCAGTGGCTTCTTCCTTGCTGAGCGGCCTTTCAGATTATGTCAATATAGGACTCGTTTTACTATGGATATAGATTCTTTTGAACCGGTTTCTTCCAGCATCTTCACAAGGTCCTTTGCTGTTGTTCTGTGATTGATTTGCACTTTTCACACCAAAGTACGTTAATCTCTAGGAGACAGAATGCGTCTCCTTCCTGAGCGGTACGACAGCTGCGTGGTCCCATGGTGTTTATACTTGCGTACTATTGTTTGTACAGATGAACGTGGTACCTTCAGGCGTTTGGAAATTGCTCCCAAGGATGAACCAGACTTGTGGAGGTCTACAAAACAAATTCTGAGGTCTTGGCTGATTTCTTTTGATTTTCCCATGATGTCAAGCAAAGAGGCACTGAGTTTGAAGGTAGGCCTTGAAATACATCCACAGGTACACCTCCAATTGACTCAAATTATGTCAATTAGCCTATCAGAAGCTTCTAAAGCCATTACATAATTTTCTGGAATTTTCCAAGTTGTTTAAAGGCACAGTCAACTTAGTGTATGTAAACTTCTGACCCACTGGAATTGTGGTACAGTGAATTATAAGTGAAATAATCTGTCTGTAAACAATTGTTGGAAAAATTACTTGTGTCATGCACAAAATAGATGTCTTAACCGACCTGCCAAAACTATAGTTTGTTAACAAGAAATTTGTGGTGGTTGAAAAATGAGTTTTAATGACTCCAACCTAAGTGTATGTAAACTTCTGACTTTAACTGTATGTGGCCATGCCTAAGAAGGTCCTGACTTCAGACACATTCTGGGTATGGGCATATCTGTGATGGCGCTGATCTTCTCCAGGTTCGGCTCTATTCCAGCTGCACTGATTTTGTGTCCCAAGAACAAGACCTCTGACTGTGCAAAGTACATTTTTCATTGAGTGTCTGGCCAGTCTCCTGGAGTCTGGTCAGAACGGCTGTGAGCCGGCACCCAGCTTTGTGAAGACTTGTGAGCCATCCAACTGAGCCAGTGACTGTTCCACTGATGGTAAGATGTGTCTCTCTCTACAGAATGCCTCATTCAAGTTAGTCATGTCCACACAGATCCTTATGTTCCCATTGGCTTTTGGGACCACTACTATCCCTGCACACCAGTCAGTGGGACTCTCTATTTTAGACACCGCCCCAATTTCTTCCAACCTCCCCAACTCTTCCTTTACTCTGACCAATAAAGGGATAGGCACACGGCGGGGGGGGGGGGGGGGGGGGGGGGGCTAAGGGCATAGGGGACAGCATCCTCTTTCAGGCAGATTTTGTAGTCACCTTCTATCCTTCCTAGACCAGAAAACACTTTTTTGAAAACCTCACCTGGGTCCTCCAGTTCGCTCACTCTCTCAATGAGTTGCAATGCTTCAATTGCTGGCAGCCCCAGCAACGGTCTGGCCAGAGAGTCAATGACGAAGACAGGCTGGATGGCTCTTTTGTCTTTACTCTCCAGTTTAATCACCAACTGCCCTACCACTGGTAATATCTTAATACTGGGCCCGTACAGTTTTTTGTTTGTAGAGAGCAAAGGGCCATCTCTACTATAGCTATACAGCCTAGTTGGGATAGCTGTCACTGCTGCCCCAGTGTCTATTTTAAATGACACAACCTCCCCATTGAGTTTAATGTCTGAATGCCAGCCAGCATTGTTTTCCCTTACTTCTCCCAGAAAGATGCTGTCCTGCTGTACCTCCTCTGAGACCTCATGAATTTGCTTTAATCGACTGACAGCTGAAAAGTGTCCTCTCCTGTGACATTTCCTGCATTCTGCATCCTTTGCTGGGCAATCTTCCCATCTGTGGAAAGGGGATTTCCCACATTTGCGACAAACACTTGAACTAGCTACTGGTGTTGTCTGTGATTGTTTTCTCCACGTCTGTCTCTGTTCTGTGTGCGACTCCGTTTTTTTTTAGCTCGGTATAAAAATGCATTTATTTCCTCACATTCTTCGCTCTGCAAGGAGCTGCTGTCGCGCAGCATCGTCTACTGTCTTTTTACTGTCTCGCTCTGTCTAATCTGGTTTACAGTTTTGGACAAGGTAAACTGGGAATCCAACTGTAACTTTTCAGAAAGTTATATATTTCTTATTTCCACTACAATCAGATCTCGGATCAGCTCTTCCCTGTGCGCGCCAAACGGACAATGTTCTGCTAGTTTGTGAACAGCTGTGATAAAACTGTCGGTGGTTTCACCCTGCTCCTGTTTGAGCATATTAAACCTATCTCTCTCAAATATAATGTTGTGTCTCCCTACAAAATGCGTTTCAAAACAGTCTTTAACGGCACTGTAGTTATGTTTCTCTTCCTCAGTCAACGTTGAACCATTTAATATATCCTCGGCTTCATCACCCATAGAGTATATCAGTGTATTAACTTGAAATGCTTCATTTTTCACGTTTAAGCCTGATGCTACCCTGTACCTTTCAACGCGCCTGATCCATTTCGGCCAGTTTTGGATGTCCATACAATCAAAAGTCTCTGGGGGACTAATGCGAAATCCGTCAGCACTAGCCACTGGCCTGTCCGTATTCACGCCAGAGCCCGTTGAACTAGTCGCAAACCCTGAAATCCGGCAGTTTCTTCCTCTTGCAACATGTTGCTTAGCAGTAACTTAGTCCTTGCTTGGTAGCTAGAAAAATAATGATGTGCGCCGTTTTATCTCCAACACTGTGCCCTCCCTGCTTTGAAACAGCCTGATTGTATGATTTACTTGGTACGTCCTTCACGTTTATGTTATTATTAAAACCACTTCTGACACCATGTAGTATTATCTAAAATAAGGACGCACGACAATGAGGTTCTAGCTCCAACATGTTTACTAACCTAACCCTCTATGTCATACATAGGTACGGATACCCCCAAGGGACATCCTACTACAAGATTAATCCATAGCCTAAACCGGGGTAAAAGAAGAATTCTAACATTAAGTTAATTAAATCAATCATATATGCCTTAATTAACATTGAACACTTCAGTTACGTAGGCTACACTAAACCTTTAATATCTTAAATGTGTTGGTTTAAAAAAAAGTAGACTGTCAGAGCGCACTGTTTCAGTTTGCAAACAGGAAGGTAAAGAGTTAATTCTCAGACCAAAGGGAAAGCCCCAGTTTCGCGGATTTGGTTATGTGAATGAGAGAGACAGAGTTTACGGACTACTTGATTCGTTGCAATAAAAGAAGGAACATAATAGCCTACTGATTTTCTTCACTTGCCTACCTGCAGTTATATTGCAGGTGTGTTACCGTGAGTTAGGTTATTCAAAAGTCTTATATTTATCATTCTGAACATTTACTACAAGTCAGTTGTGTGATTTAAATAATTTAAGAAACTTAAATTAGTATCAGTTTACACTATTTTTCTCAAAGGGAACATTTATGGATTTGGAGAATAGCCTAAAGACATTCTTGTATTGGCATGGCAAATTACATTATTGAACTCCCAATGCAAAACAACGTGGAGGAGACTGTGCCTAGGCTATAGAAAACATAAATTGAATTGACATTTGAATTGCTGCTATGTTTTGAGACGACCAACACCCGAGGCTGATTCCAGGATACTTAATCCGTGTTCATGCCGAGGACCATGACCATGAACGGTCACCACACTCAAAACACAGTGCCGCTGGATCTGAGCACCACTACGAGGGAGCGTGGGAGCGGCGCCGACAGGACTCCCACCAGCAAATGTCGCTCAGTCTGTGTGAGAATGCAGTATCCCGCTGCCCCTCTCACGGAGGATGACTGTCCAAACGGAAATCCCAGCCCCACTGTGGAGCCGCTGGAGCATCGTTGTGGATCGTCGTTGATAAAACCTCCTGTGAACACGGGAAACCCGGCAGTTCTGGAGAAAAAACACTCCCCAGCTGCAACTTCTCACACGCCATTCACTCCGAACCCGGGTGAGCGCAGCACAACAGACACACAGGACATATCTTCCTCGAGGCTTCCTTTTAGGAAACGTCCATTTCCTACCGAATGGGAGACGCCGGAACAGTCACGTATCCCACCCGGGAGAGAGGAGCGCTTATCCCCCTGCAGAAACACAGACTTGTGCTGCAGACCGAGTCCTCCAAATATTTTATTAAAGAGCTACGACGATGAGATCATTGGTACCCTGGCATCGGTCTCACACAGACAATTGTCCGCCGCCAGCGGTTTTGACAATGGACACCAAAGCATCGATCCGGTTCGTTCAATGCAAGCACTCCGTCCTTACTGTAAGTTAGTCACCCTGGCAAAAGACAAGTGAAAAAAATATTTTAATGAAAGTGTACAGCCCATTACATTATTATTCAAAGTTTATCTTATCGCATTTTCATCGTTTTTTCTCCCTAATAGAGCAAACAAAATGCGTAATCATATCAGACAGTCATGTTATAACTGTATTAATTTGACCATAATCAAAGTTATTGGTTTGAAAGAGAACTGGTCCTGGACCAGTTAGTGGTCATTTGCCTTTATGAGTCAGAAACTGATTTTCTCTGTGGAATGTTCCTTCATAGATTGTGTGTGTCATTGTGCAGTGATGGTTAGTCCTGCTTTTGAACCCCAGTCATTGAGAAACTGTTTTGCCAGACCTTCCAGCGATAAATTATTGAACTGATTAAAAACTTGTAAAACATGTCAATGGGTCGTCACCTGTAATTTCCTTATTTCATGACATTGTACCAAACATCTCTCCCTCTCTACCCCCTCCCTCCCTCTGTCACCTAGATCCCTATCCAGGGTACCCATTCTACTCATGGCCCAGCAGGTCACCGCTGGTTGTGAACGTGCCTGTCTCTCACCTCCAGTCCTCTCTTTACCCGGGACACACCGAACACCTGCTGGCAGATGTTGCCCTGGCGACGCGCCAAGACAACGATGGCGACACGTATGTTTGTTTTTGAAAACCCTACATGCATTGAACTTCAGTTAGTCTCATGAAGCAGATGGGGCCTAGAGTAGTACTGTTGCCCTATGAGGGTTCCTTACTAACCCTGACTTCCTGCTAGGAGCCATGGACTGGATCGAGTTCAGTAAGTCATTTTTGTTTTCCATTTCAATTTTTTTTTACAAACGACCCTGATCAGTTAGATGTGTTGGAGGGAGAGGAGATGTCACACAGTCTGTGTTTGTTTGTTTTGGTCTATGATTCACCTGGCTGTGAGGGGTGTTGGTGGTGAGAGAGGAGTGTGATGTGTGTACCCTTACCCCACCACACCACACCCCACCACATTCTTTACCTTCATTTCACTTCCTGTCTCTGTAATGATTAATGGAGTCAATTCTCTGCTCTGCTGCTCAGTGAAAGTGTCACTGGGTGAGGGGGATTCTGGGATGGAACTTGACCTCTGTGATCTGTACTGTGTGTGTGTGTGTGTGTGTGTGTGTCATGTTCTGTGTCTGTTTGCATTGTTTGTGTGAGAATTCATTTGAGACACAGGCTTGCCTCTGGGAGGCTGGATGACTATTAGAGTAAGGTGACCAGATAACAACACACACACAAAAATAACTAAGAAAGAAGATTAAAATATATCCCATGGAATTATAATTTTTTGTAAAAAATAAGATCTTAATTAATTTATTTATACCCCTTTTTCTCCCCAATTGGTAGTTACAGTCCTGCCCCATCGCTGCAACTCCCGTACGGACTCGGGAGAGGCAAAGGTCGAGAGCTGTGCGTCCTCCGAAACACAACCCAGCCAAGCCGCACTGCTTCTTGACACAACGCCCGCTTCACCCAGAAGCCAGCCGCACCAATGTGTCGGAAGAAACACCGTACACCTGGCGACCGGGTCAGTGTGCATTGCGCCCGGCTCGCCACAGAAGTCGTTAGTGCAAGATGGGTCAGGATCATCCCTGCCGGCCAAACCCTCCCTTAACCCGGACGATGCTGGGCTAATTGTGCGACAGAGCCTGGACTCGAACCAGGTTCTCTAGTGGCACAGCTAGCACTGCAATATCTTAGACCACTTAGGCCACCCATGGAACTATTTTTAACTATACATTTCTGCTACAGTCCTTTCAAATACTTTAATTATTTATAACACAGAAATTGATTAACCCTCCAAATCTTTCTTAATTTTAGCCTACCATGGTAATTTTTGAATCACCCCAGTTTGGTAGCCTATGCTGTTGGAAAGGTTTTCTGGCTATGGGCATGGTTGTTCATGCGGTTGTTACAATGTATCACTGATCAAATGTTCTCATAGAAGGGAGCAAACAAGTTTGATACAAGTGGTGAGACAAATTTTACATTGAAATCCGATTGCATACAGATTTTGATTACTGAAATATCAGCCTCAATTTAACTTCAGAGTTGCTTTTCTTTCTGTGGGATAATCAGGCACATTTCCGGTACTAGCCGGGGACAGGCCACCAAAATCGGGGACTGTCCCCGGGAAATCGGGGACGTCTGGTCACCTTATGCTAGAGGATAAGGAGTGGGTGGGGTACATTCAATCACATGTTAATACCAACCTCACGGACCGATGCCCTCTATGACCTTCAACACCTGAGCACTCACCCGTTCACTGACAGAAATGCGAGGACGATACAAAAACACTCATGTGACTGAAATCATAAGTCCTTCCTAGAATGGCATTGCAAAGTCATGTTCCTGTAGTTTAAGTGCTGTGTGTCACTCATTTGCATCCCATCACAACAAACACATGATCGAGAAAGTGCAGACCTGGCTGTGGGTTTCGAGACACAGCAGTTCCGCTTGGGATGATTTCATGTGATGTAGAGCCCAGGGACCAGCACTGAAATCAATCAGGAAGAAAACACCTTGCCATCAGATCACAAGATGTTTAAGAAAATGTATCCGTATAAAAGTTCATTTGCATTTCAGTGCTAAGTTTTTTGTGGCTTTTTTAAATATATATATTTTTTAATCAAACAGTACCTAGGCGGTTGCGCTGGGGCTTTTGGGTGCTGTTCTCATGTTTGGGTGCTGTTCTTATGAAGTCAAACTACTTGATGAAGTGGTAGACTGTAAAGAAGTAGATTTCCCTGGCTGGTACCTACTTGTATTGTGGTCTGTCTGACGAAAAGTTAGATTTCAGCAGAAAGACAGTGCTGCTTCTCAGACCCCCACCATCCCCAAATGTGTCTGTGTATGTGCGTGCTTACGTCAATGGGGTGTCAATCCTTTGTTCTCATCGCCTCTGAGCCCCTCAGTTTCGGGAAAACCTCTGAGCGTGCGCCTCTCAATGTGTGACTGCGGTTTTCTCAGGTCTTTCTGTATCTCTGTTTTCATTTCTCTGTGTTTTTAAATGAATGAGCTCAAAAACCCAAACATCCGCTCCTCACTTCCTCATTTACCGCTTTCTCTCTCTCTCCCTCTCTCTGTGTGTCTTTATTTCTCTCGCTTTTTCTTCTGATCACTTCCCTGCTTATCTCTCACTAACATTCTCTCACCCCTCTGTCACACGCTCCCCTGATCATCTCTCACCCCTGTCTCATTCTCCCCTGTTCATTGTCCATCTAGCTGCTTGAATGAGAGACAGGTGTGTAGTCAGTGCAGTAACATGGGGACAGTACATCATGTATTTGTGATGGGTATTGTCATGCTTATAGAATACAGGTGGGGATGAAGTTTGTTCAGCAGTTTCTTGCAAACCACATGTATAGTACCCAACAACTTTGGATCACCGCTGTGCTTGGCCAGGGATATGCTTCCAACCTATGCAGACATGTAGGTGGGGGAGGGGTCAATAAACTGGAGGAAGTAGCTATAGTGCTGCCATGGCAGAAATCGAATCAAACTTTATTTATATAGCACATTTCTTAGAGGATACATTTGCATTTACTTTTTTTCTTTTCTTTTTTTAATCATTCTAACCATAAAGGCTATGTAAGGCTCCAGTCTCAGGGTGTCCCATGTGGCTCAGTTGGTAGAGCTTGGTGCTTGCAATGTCAGAGTTGTGGGTTCAAATCCCACTGGGGTCCAGTTTGTGAAAAGTAAGAAATGTATGCATTCTGGATAAGAACATCTGCTAAATGACTAAAGTGGTTTTTGAAAAGGATGTGTTGGACTGTGGTGTGTTTCTGGTTCCCTTCTGTTTAATACACCTGTCTTAAAGTCATCGCTCTCTCAGGTGGTCTGCTGGCCACAGTAACCCGCATTCCCTCACCTCCCCCCAAACAGGATACCGCATGTATGCCACTGCCAGTCTCTGTCACTCAGTGTGTGTGAGTGCGGCCCAGCGCTCCTGCGTCAGTGTGCTTTGGGTTATCTGGGGCTGTGGTCTGCCCCACTTCCAGGAACAGGAGAGAGCACAGTTTCATCTTGAGAGAGCGAGAGAGAGAGAGAAAACTTGTTCAAGTGTGTGATAATCTCACCATTGCACTGAATGGAGACACCTGTTTCTAGGCCAGTTAGGTGTTTGATAGCTTTTTGAGGAATGTTAGGAGAGGCACCTCGCAAATACTCATCTGGGGACTCTTTTTAATCAGAACTGATAACCATTACTGTTGCCGTCGTCATTGTGCTGTGAGAATGGATGTTTGTCTTCTACTCACATACTCCACAAATACATGTTTACTACGTGACCAACATACTCATTCTGCTTCCTCACTGCATGGGATGGATTACCTATTATCACTGTAATCACTTGAGTGCTAATGTTGATCTGGTGGGAGTTTTTAGGGAAATTAAGATGGTAGTGAATTGCCGCTACTGTGAGCTCTGGAAGGACTTAGCTCTAGGCTATTTGCGCAAGGGATAAGTAGTAATCAAGTATGCTTATTTTATGATGTTTCCACCGGATCAGAGCATGATATTTTTGGTAAAAGACTGTAGTAATAATAATAATATATGGAATGCATTATAAAAAATTACCATAAAACATTGTAGACTAGAAATTAGGGAAATTAAAGGTAAATGTACTACTGGTGATACTAATAAGCAATCCCCGCGGCCTCCGCAATGGATTAGTACACTGAGACAGACGTGAATCTCACAGATCTCTTTTGCCATAAAAAAAAATATATATTTTATATTGCTCAACTAAAAAAATTTTGGTCGACCAACAGCCTATCGACCAAACAATCGACAAGTCGACTAAATGGGGTCAGCCCTACAACTGATACGCTTGTGAACGTGGTGAGGGGCATTTGTACGGTGTGTGGTGATGGGTGGTTCTCACTTACCGGAAAGGGGAGCTTTGAGGAAAGAACCGACATACACAAGTTCTGCTTTTCACACTGATCAGACGGCTGAGTGGCTTCACTGTGCTGTAGAGCCAGAAGAGGACTGGCCACCCCTCACAGCCTGGTTCCTCTCTAGGTTTCTTCCTAGGTTCTGGCCTTTCTAGGGAGTTTTTCCTAACCACCGTGCTTTTACACCTGCATTGCTTGCTGTTTGGGGTTTTAGGCTGGGTTTCTGTACAGCACTCTGTGACATCAGCTGATGTAAGAAGGGCTTTATAAATACATTTGATTGATTGATTGACTGTATGGCCATTAGTCAGGTCAGATTGCGAGAGAGGGGCGTCAACACAGTTGCACCAGTCACCACAGTGCCGGTTAGAACTACACTTGAATGGAGAGGGGTTTCAATTACAAAGACAAACTGTCATCCCTATTGTGTCTTTCTCTATGTGAAATATTTATTTATTGAACAAGAAATGAGGAAAACAGGGTTGTATTGGCTATGGTTTGTTGACATGTTTTGGTCTGTGTTACACTAGCTACATGGATGAGATGGCTGGTTGTGATTGGTTAGACCTGCCTTCTGCATTGACGTCAGTCAAACACCCACCTCCAAACCTCAGGCTCTGTATAATGTTACCACATATCTCCACACCTGTGCTATGCATTGTGCGTGTTGTGTTGTGATTGTTTTGTGAAAGATGCATCCATCCAGCCACTCTAAGTGTGTGGGAATATGAAGGTCTACGGTGACACAGGTTGATCAGAGATTAACAATGTCTCAATTAGTAACAAACATCTTTGTATAACACAATATACTCATAATGCAGGTTTTAATTACTCATAAGTGCAGGTAGGCACGCACCTGTCTTCAAGAGAGGCAATTATGAGATCCACCCAAGGCCGTATGCTTAATCAAGCTCAGAAAGAATGTAATGTTTCGGCTTGGCACCCAAATATTACTTTATAGCTGTCAAGTCCGTCTCTCTCTGCCTGGCAAAACAGAGCTAAACTGTATGACCTCTCCCTATCTCACACACAAGTCCTCTAACATTAGTTGTGACATCTTTTTATTTTTCTTTAACCTGTGTTTACTTTGTTGATGCTAAGGGCATTGTTGGCTCAAGCTATGGACTAGTACTACAATTTCTACTGAACAAAAATACAAACGCAACATGCCACAATTTCAAATATTTTACTAAATTACAGTTCATATAGGGAAATCAGTCAATTGAAATAAATGTATTAGGCCCTAATCTATGAATTTCACATGACTGGGAATACAGATACGCATTTGTTGGTCACAGACACCTTAAAGGTAGAGGCGTGGATCAGAAAACCAGTCAGTATCTGGTGTGACTACAATTTCCCTCATGCAGTGCAACACATCTCCTTCATAGTTGATCAGGCTGTTGACTGTGGCCTGTGGAATGTTGTCCCACTCGTCTTCAATGTCTGTGCGAAGTTGCTGGATATTGGCGAGAACTGGGACACGATGTCGTACACATCAACCCAGAGCATCCCAAACATACTCATTGGGGGACATGTCTGGTGAGTATACAGGTTATGGAAGAACTGGGACATTTTTAGCTTCCAGGAATTGTGTACAGATCTTTGCGACATGGGGCATTATCATGCTGAAACATGAGGTGATAGCGGCGGATAAATGGCACGACAATGGGCCTTAGGATCGTGTCACGGTATCTCTGAGTATTCAAATTGCCATTGATAAAATTCAATTGTGTTTGTTGTCCGTAGCTTATGCCTGCCCATACTGGGGAGGCAGGTAGCCTAGTGGTTAGAGCGTTGGACTAGTAACTGAAAGGTTGCAAGCTCAAATCCCTGAGCTGACAAGTTAAAACTCTGTTGTTCTGCCCCTGAACAAGGCAGTTAAACCCACTGTTACTAGGCTGTCATTGTAAATAAGAATTTGTTCTTAACTGACTTGCCTAGTTAAATAAAGGTTAATAAAAAAAGAACCCCACTGTCACTCCATTTACAATGTTGACATCAGCAAACCACTTGCCCACACAACACCATACACGTTGTGAGGTTGGTTGGATGTACTACCAAATTCTCTAAAATTATGTTGGAGGTGGCTTATGGTAGAGAAATGAACATTAAATTATCTGGCAAAAGCTCTGGTGAACATTCCTGCAGTCAGCATACTAGTTGCATGCTCCCTCAACTTGAGGGCACTGTGTTGTGACAAAACTGCACATTTTAGTGGCCTTTTATTGTCCCCAGCACAAGGTGCACATGTCAATTCAAATCTAATTTTATTTGTCACATGCGCCGACTCCAACAGGTGTAGACCTTACCGTGAAATGCTTACTTAAAGGCCATAACCAACAGTACAGTTCAGAGAGTTAAGAAAATATTTACTATATCAAAATAAAGTAAAAATAAAAAGTAACAAAGTTGAATTACATAACAATAACGAGGCTATATACAGGGGGCACCAGTACTGAGTAAATGTGCGGGGGTAGCAGCAGTGTAAAAACAAAGGAGGGGGTGTCAATGTAAATAGTCCAGGTGGCCATTTGATAAAATAAAGTCTTATAGCTTGGGGGTAGAAGCTGTTAATGAGCCTTTTGGACCTAGACTTGGCACTCCGGTACCGCTTGCCATGCAGTAGCAGAGAGAACAGTCTATGACTTGGGTGACTGGAGTCTTTTACAATTCTTTTGGCCTTTCTCTGACACCGGCTGGTATTTTTTTTTTTTTTACCTTTATTTAACTAGGCAAGTCAGTTAAGAACAAATTCTTATTTTAAATGACGGCCTAGGAACAGTGGGTTAACTGCCTATTCAGGAGCAGAACGACAGATTTGTACCTTGTCAGCTCGGGGATTATGAACTTGCAACCTTTCGGTTACTAGTCCAATGCTATAACCACTAGGCTACCCTGCCGCTCCTGGATGGCAGGAAGTTTGGCCCAAGTGATGTATTGGGCCGTATGCAGTACCCTCTGTAGTGCCTTACGGTCAGATACTGATCATGCTGTTTAATCAGCATCTTGACATCCCACACTTGTCACATGGAGGGATTATCTTGGCAAAGAAGAAATGCTCACTAACAGGGATGTGAACAAATGTGTAAAACATTTGAGAAATTTCTGGGATCTTTTATTTCAGCTCATGAAACATGAGACCAACACTTTACATGTTGTGTATGTATTTTTGTTCATTGTAGTTATGTGGAGGAATGTATGACATAACTCACAACTCTCTGAAAGAGGATGACAAATGTTTTGTCTCGGGACATAATATTTGTATTGTGTAGGCCTGTAGCACGTACCATTTGGAACCAGTGTTAAAAAGCCAACAAGGTAGATGGTGGAGATTAAAAAGGTTTTCCGCTAAATTTGTTTTGTATAAGAGCTATCATAGAGTTGTCTTTGAGCAATGCATGAAAGATGGTCTCTTTGTGTGTAGGCCTATGTATTTTCTTTATCTTCAATTTCCTCTTTGCAGTATGCAAATATGTTGTTACTCATCTCCTCAGACTGTCTTTAGTTGTATGTGCAGTAGGTAGATATGCCAAACACCAATATGTTATTTAGTCTGTTGTAACTCTGTTTAATGGACAACAGATCAGGAAGTAGACCAAAAAAAACTTACATTACCGTAAATTTGTGCTAACCCCAAATTCTCAGTGAAGGTACTTTTAAATGATTCTCTCAAAATGTCCCTACCCAATTTCCTGTCATAACCTTTTTTCTCTTGTTCTGCATTTACTATTGATATTCATTGGAGGAAGCTGAAAGACATGAAAACACACAGAAAGCCCCTAATAGAGACTGTAGTTCTAATGGTTTAATGGTGATTATCTTCCCCAATACAGAGGGCCGTGCCATTGTCACACAACAGGAAATTACACCAAACCAAACAAGTGTTTCTGATAATACATTTTTTTTTTTTTTTCAAGAACTCCTGTCATTCTTCCTTATTCCTATGTTTGGCCTCTGTTCTTTCACTTTACATACTATATAAATAGCAGTTTCCTAGTCACCTTGATCAGTTTTCAACAGGCTTTGTAATGAGTCACGCACCACACTGCTCTCCTCTCAGCCTAACTGTCAGTTGTGGAGAATCAGGTCATAGGTCAAGTGAAGTTGGCCAGTACTTGGTCATTCAGTAATATATAGGTTATGGGTTAGCCTGAATTTGTCAAAACATATTGTAGGCTTGTGTAAACTTTCTGCCGCAATTGTGTAAAGGTTTTACACACAGCCAGCCAGCCATCACATGCCAGTTAGTGTGTCAGTCAGTTTGTAGGCTATAGGATTTCTCTGGCTTAAAGGTTAGTCAGGGCGTCAGTGGGTTTCTGTGTCAGGACGTATCAGCAGCCACTTTACAATCATGCTGGAGCTGTGAAAAGGATGTGTGTAAATTTATTTGGGGCATTTATTGGTTTAAATATCAGAATTTGTGTGTGGAAGAATGTGTACCTGTTTTATTTTTGTGTGTAGTTTTGACTCTGGTGTGTGTAGTTTTGACTCAAGGGTCTGTGTGTTATAGGGCTCTTCACATAGCAGTGGTGCAGGGGCAGGAAGCTCAGATCCAAAGACTGATCCTTCTCCTGAGACTGGTTCACACAGACCTGGACATCTACAACAACCTGAGACAGGTGAGATACATGCACGAGCACACACAGCTGTGTTTTCAGAAATGTCAGGACTTTTTGGAGTGTAGAAATCCTATTTTCCCTAACCCCAAAACCCATAAGCTTAAAATAGCATTTGTTTTCCTACCTTTTCAGGACATTAAGGTGAAATGTTAGGACATTGGGGTCCTAATAATATAGGAAAAAATTTACACACACACCTGCCACTCACTGCAGACTTCAGAGCACAATAAGGAAAGGTGTGAAAGAGGAAGTCATTGATTTCCTCCTCGCCCAGCCTCTTTACCGTACCCAGACAGACACCTCTCGGCTGCCGGTTATCAGAAGAAATGTACAGTTTCTGGTTACCTGTGCTTAACGCAGTCACACGCACAAAGCTATTGCTTGGAAGGATGTGCTATGATTGATATCCTTTGTTCAGGGCTGTGTGTTCTGAAGTGATGTTGTTTTGTGGTCTGTTCTCTTTTCTGTTGGGTTCAATCTTCTGCACCTTTCTCAGTTCATCAATGCCCCATGGCCTTTTCCCATCACTTTCAAATGAGTCCTCTTCCCCCCTCCAACGTGCCATTAAGTCCTGTCAATGCCACATCCCCTCTGCAGCTGTTAGTCTGCCTAATCACCCCAGAGAAATCACCCTGAACCCTTCACACACACAGAGCACAAAGAACTGGGGTTTCAGACAACACATTGCTCACTTACCAGAAATAACATCGGTACCGTTTGTTGTGTGTTCTCACCGTTGAGGTGAGACTGAGGCATTTACAGTGATATCCTGTCTGTAGTGTATAGTCTAGCAGACAGGCTGTATACGTTTGTGCCATGTGAGGAGCCAGGGGGAGATTTCAGTCGAGGCTGAGAGACGTGATGCTCTCCACGATGATGTGACTACCAGATAGGGTTGTTTTGTTATCTAGCACAGACCTATTGCCAAGCCTGAGAACCCATTTTCTAATTGTTTATTAGATTTGTCAGTGATAATCAAAAGTAAACGACTATATAGGATAGTCTGTAACCCAAAATAAAAATCTTAAACACACTCCACAATACTTTTACATAAAGCCTGCCAAGCTCTTTTGACTATGCCAGATAATCATACTATGTCAGCAAAAAAACAATTTTCTCTAGCAGTTCAATATGTGTTGTGCAGTCCAAACAATACTTCAGTGGTCACTTTAATTAAACGGTTTGACAGAGTTAATATCAGTGTTGAGTTGCATGTGTACATTGTGCGACTACCAGATCAGCTGCAGCACTGGTGCTATGAAACAGCTGTTTGATACTCCCACACTGTCACTACTACTAACCAAACACTGACACCTACTAGCTGGTGCACTTCCCACTTCTCTGGCCAATGCTACTCCCATGTTAGGTTATTCAAATTCCCTGGAAAATGTTTAGATATTGCAAATTAATGATCATGTCCTTGATGCTACTGTTGCCACTTTGTACGTTATGCTTTGTGTGTGTGTGCGCTTGTGGCATGCAGTGTATTGTGTGAGGCTTCTACAGTGCATGTGTATGTGCACTTAGTATCCTCATTCTGAGAAGTCACATGACCCCCCCCCTTTGCTCTGCGCTGTTTCTCAACATACGTTATTGCTGAGGTTTAGAGGGTAGAATCAGGGACTTTCCCTTTCTGCGCTGGTCTCCATCTCTCTGGCTGTCTCTGTATCTGATCGTCTCTCGATCTGATCTTATCTCAGTACATTGAGTTGATCCCTCCTATAACTGCATAAATTATACAAATTAATGAAACTTGTAAAGAACTAGTAAAATTAGCTCTTCCATGGTATGGTAAGGGACTTTGTTAGTCTTTCCTGGGAAGTTGCACAACTAGAACATTAACAGGAAGTACACCCTATGCACACCTTTAATTTCTCATATTGTTTTTACCTCCTTCTCCTCCCCCTGTTCTTTGTGTCTTTATCTTTGTCTGGCACATAACCACACGTTCGGCTTTTCCTCATACCTAGAACTCTCCCCTCCACTCCTCTGTTCTTCTGGTTTATCTGCTCATTTCATTGGAATGTAACTCTGTGGACACACAGCCAGCAGGGGAGAGGGAAGGGATTTTCCCTCTCTTATCCCGTCTTTCCCCTTGCCTCTACTGCTTCCAGCTATTCCTCTCCCTAGCTTTCTTACCCATAGCTCCCCCTTCTCTCCCTCCCTACTCTCTGCCCCTCTTATCTGTGCTGTTTTTGTTTGTCATTCTGGAATGGTTTACAGGAAGCTAGTACTAAACTCAATGAACTTTGAGTGTTTTTGGACCATCATAAAAGCATTTATTTGACCTGTGCCGTTGATTAAGTATTGTGACATGTTGACGGTTACGTCCTTTACGGCTTCATGTTCAGGGACATTCTAGGAAGTACAAGATGACGGAGTCACTGTTGGTAGTTCATGGGAGGTCAAACACTACGGTGTGTGTGTGTGATCAGTCATGAGTAACTGAGGATTTAGGGAAATAGGAGTGTTTTCTCAGGAAGTGAAGGCCACTGGCATTGAGACATTGGAGGCATTTCACCAGTGTTTTCTCCCGCCACTGCTGTTCTTTACTGGAACATAGCCTCACACACCCACACACTGTAAGTACATGCTTTTCCTGAATCAAAAGTGAAACTAAATTATCATCCTGACCACTGAGATTGTTCAGTATGATTAATGATATATTCCAGATCAAGTGACTTCCCTAAACCTTTTCTGAATGTCTTTGGACATTGGACCACTGACTAAGTTAACATTTATCAAATCAGGTTTTATGAATTAATTAATCATTGGCCATAGTCTCTGGAAGATCCTGGATTGCTCATGTGCTTTCAGTAAACCCGTCTAGGGATTTGAATCTGCAATCCCCTGCATAGTGGTATGTCTCTGGAATCACCTGGGTCGGGTCCCAGGCTTTCCTACACAACATGGGCTGTTCCTGACACCAAAACAGGTTTAACCTTATCATTGATCACATTCGACCTGGCTCGAAACAGCATTAGGTCTTTCAAATACTTTAGGTGCACCTAATTTTGAAACAAGAAAAAAAAAATTGGGGGGCTGTATGTTCATCTCCTAGCTGTTTTGTATTTTGGACTTTGATGGTGTGTTTACCATCCCGTGTGGCGTTTATCTTTGTCTGCCGATGTCTAATGCTGATAAAGCCAGAAAGCCCTCCAGTTTGTTTGGGGGCATATGCCCAACCTTATCTAGCCCATCGTTTATCAGCTCTTGTGTCCTTCCCCCTGCAGAACAGGATGGAGATGAAATTATGCGATTCCATTAACAGGAGTAGTACACTATTCTTCCTCATCTCTTCTTCCTCCTCTCTTGGTAAAAATAAAAATGGCTTACCTCATTTATAAACCGTGCGTATGTACAAAATATACCCCCAAACATGCGTTCACGCAAAAGTTGGCATTTATTAAAAACTGAACTTGACATGAAAATGTGCTCACGTTCCCGCTAACTTTAGACCATGTGTATGCACATTTCCTAGTGGTCGAAGTATTGTATTGCAAGTAGATTAGTATTTTGTGCAAATAGGGGATATGATGGACACGCTTATTCATTACAATAAACAAGTTAATAACAAGATGCAATTGTTTGCCTTTAGTGAGAATCTATTTATCTTTGCATTTTAAAATAATTTGAAATAGGCATCTAAATCCTGGGTTATTATTTTTCATTTCCATGATCATTGCATAAAAAATCCTCACCTTTTCCATAATGGTTTAATACGCACAAGGTAGCATAGACCTACAAGGAGAAAGGGTAAAGGGGCACACAACCAGGAAACGTGCATATGTATGGCGTGCGCCAAGTTTATAAATCTCAATATTTTTGTACGTGTGCAGTCTTTTCATAAATAGTGACCGCAGATATTTAGTGTGAAATTTACATTTATGAGACCCCTGGTTTTCAAATGTTCTTGTTTAATGATTGTCTAAAGATTAATTTTCTATCTCCCTCTTTCTCAGACCCCTCTTCATCTGGCTGTGATTACCCATCAGGCCCAGCTGGTGGGGGTGTTGCTGCGTGCGGGTGCTGACCCGGGGGCTCTGGACCGTAACGGTCAGACGGCGGTCCACCTCTGCTGTGAACACGGCCAGCAGGCCTGCCTCTCTGTGGTCCTTTCCCACCCCTCCATCTTGACTTGCCTGGAGGTCAGGAACTATGAGGGTAAGTTACTACTGCTACTAAGTTGGCCTCAATTCCGTTTCAATTGAGACAATTCAGGGGATTCATTTAAATTCAATTCATAAATTCCCCTTAACTTTCCAATGTGACCTAATTGACAGTCTATAGCAGAAACAGCCAGCTCCTTTGTGGTAGTCATGCCAGACATGACTAAAACAATAGTAGATCTAGGATGTACTACTACCTCAAATAAAGCCAGTAACCCCCCCACAATGTTTACAACATTCATGCCTAATGTATATTCATGTGGGAATATTTGCGACACAGATACTAACGTTATATGTAGCACACATTACAAATGGTTGCTTGACTGACTAAGTTGTGTAAGTTGAATAGAATTGCACTGAAAGTGACCTACCCATTTGACATGATTAGAGCTTAATCCACTGGTATTATTGATGATCACATATCCCCCTGTTTGACTCATGCTGTAGGTCCCATGGTGGTGGGTGTGTGAGGCAGAGAGGGGAATAGGGCATTTCCTGCTGTTGTGGTCTGTATGCCAGTGTGACAAGTCTGGGCACAGCATGGTTTGCCTTGTACTCAAAACAGCAGAAAGCCCCTAGAATACACATGAGCTCTGGAGCGTGTGTGCATGTGATTCTCTCCCTAACTGCTTATCTTTCCCCCCCTCCCCCTCTCTCTCCAGGCCTCACCCCTCTCCACCTAGCTGTACAGGGTGGACACAAGGAGCTGGTCAGAATGCTGCTGGATGCTGGGGCGGACATCAACGCTATGGTCAGTCACCTTCCTTCCTAACCTAACTCTCCACCTCTCCCCTTAATGCTGGGGCATTTCAAAATGGACTTTGAGTTATTCTGGCATACTGAAACTACTGCATCATCTAATTACTCAATACCAGGTAATACTCAGATTAATTACAGTTCCACTTTACAGAGTGTTCCCATTCTCCTCTTTCTAAGCAGGACATCAAGAGTGGCTACAGTCCTCTCATACACGCAGTAGAGAACCACAATATGGACATGGTGCACTTCCTCATAGAGGTAAGGCTACGTGTGTTGTATGTGACTCAGCTGTTCTACTGAAGTCAGCTCATCTAGATTTAAAATGGTCTGTAGATCCTCCCCTGTTCCCCTTTAGGTTTCTCTTTCCTTTCTGGGAAGATGGTTTACAAGAAAAATGTTAAGTGATTCTGTTTAGTTACACAACGCCATCCAAGACTGACCGTGTTACATCTTCTCATCAATCTCCCTCTCCCTCTGTCCTCTCTCCCTGCCCCCTCCTCATCAGAATGACTGTAATGTGAATGGCCAGTCGTACAGTGGGAACACGGCCCTGCACAGTGCCTGTGGGCGAGGCCAGGTAGACACAGCCAGGCTGCTACTGAAGAACAGAGCCGACAGCAGTGTGAAGAACTACCACAATGACACCCCCGCGATGGTGGCCAAGAACAAGAAGGCGAGGGAGGAGAAAATTAATGTACTGGATCTATGGAAGAGGGTCTTTTCTCTCTGTTTCACACCAATCAATAGCTTTACACACGTGTAGGAGAATAAAAACTGAAGTTAGTGGGTTAAATAAACGATAGTGTGGACATAGGACTGAACTAATCCTTGTGGGTGCTTCCCTCTAGTGGCTGTACCTAATAACGATGTTCTTGTCATTACAACAACAAACTGACAATGACAAACTTTACCAACAATAAAACACAAATAATCTAAGGAATGCGATAACTCAGTAGCAGGCCCCACAGATGCAGTGGACTCACTAGTTGTCATTTCAACACTGTTAATGCGTGTCCTCTCAGGTAACCTAACCCGTTAGATCTCTGTCCTCAGGTAACAGATGTATTACGAGGGAAGGGCTCCAGAAACCAGCAGCCCAAAGCTCAGCAGTGTGTACCAGCCTCACCACACAGGAGCACACCCCACTCACAGAACAGAGGTAATGGTGAGACGAGCACACCCCACTCACAGAACAGAGGTAATGGTGAGACGAGCACACCCCACTCACAGAACAGAGGTAATGGTGAGACGAGCACACCCCACTCACAGAACAGAGGTAATGGTGAGACGAGCACACATTTTGATGTGCATCATGCATTCGGGCACACAGTAAACTCATCACACCTCTCCTCTGTCCCCAGGTTCCCCATCTCCCAGCCTAGGCCTTTCACCATTGGCCACTCCCACAGCTTCGCCTCTTCACCGCAGCACGTCCCATTCCCCCAGGGCACCTCCCTCTCCTCACAGCCAATCAGCAGAGAGCCTGTCAGGCCGCCAGTCTCCAATAAAGATCCGGGAGAGCGAGCAGCTGCCGGTGAGGCTTGACTCTAACAGGATGACTGCAGTGGACATCAGCCTGGCCCAGAGAAGGACATACTCACTGACCCACAGCTACCCTCCAGCACTGCACAACCAGTCCCCCATCACTGATGCTCAAATAGGACAATTACTAACCTACTACTCCCCTGGAGTCCAGAGACCTCTTTATCCAGAGCCTCCCTTTATCCTCCTCCACACCAACATCCCTTACCCAGCCACTGTCTCTACCGCCTCCCAAATGACCCCTGGCCAATCCCGGCTCTCCAGCCACTGCAGTGACCAATCAGATGTCTCAACAATGAGTGCCAGCAGCAGCATGAGCAAAGATAACAGTTGACAAAGAGGTGCCTTTCAGTGTCCCTGCTGAGTTAGGTTCCACCACTGTTTGAGTTATTGGTTGGTGAGTAGAAGGACTTGAGCTTGAAACAAGAAGGAACAGTTTGTTTACCACTGTTGGACTATAGAGCCTATGCCGGTATGATTATGTACCTCTAGCTCTCAGCTGGATGCATTTGTCATCTGACTGCATATGGATTTGTAAAGAGACTAATGCAATGAAGCCTACACCGGAAGAATGAATGTTATTGCAGTTTCCTGAATAGACTTAATTCAGAACTGTTATCACTGTATGTGATGGGCTGTTTGGAAACTGGAGCTCCACCAGGAGGTCTTGAATGTTGCCACCTTACTTGAAATTCATGATTATTTTTCAGCTTTTTCTTTTCTGGTTTCCTTTGAATAATATATATAGTGTGTATAATTGATAAATATTTTTCTACATCAAGTTATTTTACTATGCACTGCTATTTCTTCTCATTCATAGCACCACACGGACACAGGCACAACCAATCCTTAATGGTCTTTAACAGCGTCATCAAAAGCCAAAGATACAAAAGTTGTTTATTTATGATTCGAAATCCATTTTATCATCATATTGTCACGGTCTGGTGAGAACCTCAACTCCATTTCTGCCAATTGTTATTACATGTATTGAAAGCGGTAACTGCACTCAATATACTCTAGGACCAAGAAAATGTATTCAAAATGCTTCTGAAGTTCGGTAATTGTATATTCGTTAATGGTCAAATATAGCCCTATTTTCTTCCTTTCCTAAAGTTTCTGTATTGTTTGGAAATTGCCAAAAATTGAGATGAGGTTATCAGACAGCGACAATATTAGGCTAATCACATGTTGGACTGCATCACCTGATGCTCTCTATTTGTTGGGTATCACATATATACCAGAAGGAAATGGACTTGTGCTACAATATGTAGGCCTGGCTCCTTGGTATAGAGTAACCCCCTCGCTCACTCTCTGCCCCACAATTCACAGTATAGGAGAGTCTCTGAATCCAGTAGATACATACATGACAAGCCCAGGACCGTGTGTGTCTGTGCTGGTCCAAGCATGGTCCAGTGTGTCGGAGGCGGCTGGAGGAGGTCTGTGGCGGTCTAGCCGACAGTGACATTGAATCCACACTGGAACTTGTTCTTCTTTTGGTTAAGGAAGGCTCCCAGGCCCAAGGAGAGGGGCAGGGGGAGCAGCTTCTTCTCCAGGACCGCCCCCACCACCCAGTTACTGTCTACTGAACCTGGAGATAGGGATGGAGGGGAGGGACTGATCAGGAAATAATTCAGGTGGATGAACTTTGAATTCACTCAATTAACCCTTGAGGTCTGAAAGAATAGCTATGCTGTAGAGAGAAAGACAGTGGCTTACCTTTAAAGAGCAGGTTGGCTTTAGGGAGGTCCAACTGGTACCCAAACGATACTGCGGTCTCCTGCGTCCGCATGCTGCCCTCAAACTCCACCCCCAGCTGCAGCTGAGTTGGTAGAAGGACAACAAGATGGTCTCTCTTACACTCATCAACACAAAAACAGACCTAGCACTGTGGTGCTACACAGCCTCAAGTATTTCAGTGGGCTAACACCTCCATGTCAGAAAAGGAGTGGTCCAATAGCACAGTCACAGACTTTCCACTAAGCACTCAACTCATAGGAGAGAGATGATACTGTGCCTATAGTCGTGGTCTAGAGATGGTAGGTTACCAGTGGATTCCCAACTATTTTGCACAGTGATCCAAACTAAAGCTTGAGGAGTTTCATGGTCTAGACTGGGGGCAAGGTAGAGGTGATAGAATAGCTTAGTTTGGGTACCTGGTCATTGGCTCTGTGGTAGTATGTTGCATGAGCACCAGCACCTCCTAGAGTCAACGTGGCAACATAATTATTGCCTGGAGGAAAAACAAGAGTGACCTCTCAGTGACCTGACCAGTAAAAAACTCCTGGCTCTAACAGAAGGTGAGGTGGTGCGGTGTGGATCAGAGTGGGTCTCACCTGTGTATCTGCCCATTAGGGAGGGGACTGCTCCCTCCTCCCCAGGCCTCCGGTGGTAGACCAGCTCTCCTCCCAACGCCAGGGCAGGACTGATGGACTGGAGGTAGTGAGCCACGATAATACCTGAGGACAGCAACATCTTCATCATAATCATAGATGTTACAATAGAGCACAAGAATAAAGGACTCATGTCTGAATAATAACCAGCCCATTCACTCTGTTTACAGAGGCCATCATAACGTGTGATCAAAAGGCTGGGTAACATGAACATTATTGCTGTAAGTGATGGCTTCCACACAAATGTGCTTGTAGGGGAGATGGGTCGTTTTGCAGCATCATGGACCACCAGTGAAGTCTGAAGAGAAAACAATCCTACCAGAGCTGAGGAGGACGTCTGGGTTGCCCAGGGTAACAGCAGAGGTGAAGTCATCACCACGATACTCCATGTCACACTGCCAGTTCACAAACTTGTGCTGCTGAGTCTGTTGAAATAACAAGTATTGCATTATTGGACAGATTAATAAACAGTGAGTTTAATATACATAAACTTCCTGATCCTGGTGTGGCGTTCCCTGCTCTTCACAGTGACGTACCTGGATGGCTATTTTAGAGCGCACAGCGCTGGTAAGCTGGTGGATAACCTGGGCGTTCAGACTACCGGTGTTGTCCATGTCTCCCACCATGACTGGGAAGGACTGTGGGGGTTCAACACGTACAGCAACAATTTTATTTATTAATATAATAATATTAGGGTAAAGTGGCTGAGAGACATTTTCCAGACCAGTCAAGTGACAGTTTACCTCAGCAGGTCCTGTCTGTTGAGTGCCCACGTAGGTGGCACCAAACCGGTAGCCAGATTCAGCCAAGGTGCTGAGAGTTACTGTATGACTGACCTGTAGAACAGATACAACAAACATCCAATAAAGTGGCAAACAATATAGTATCCTGATCCATATGAAATAGGACAATCACCACCTTGAGCTTTACAGCCTCGAGGGTTAGATAGTTCCTTTTCATTTTATAATAGCTTGCACAGAATGCATACTAACGCTGGCTTTAACTTACTGGCTGCATCTAGAATATATAATCCTCTAGCTCCACAACTGACCTGGAAGTGATTACTCAGGCCCTTGTTGATCACCAGTCGCACTCCTTCCATCTGGATGGGGAACACCTCTGAAATGACGTTAGAACCATAGAGATAGTTAGAGGACGCAACTTTGTATCTGTCCCATTATGGCGTCTGTGAGAGCAAGTTCGCCGCCATTGAGGCCATCTCCATTTGGAAGTAGTGAATTTTCATTTTCTACTAATTCTGAGTTGGTAAACAAACTGAAAGGGTGCAATCTGCCACATGGAGTGAGTTGTTTGAACAGGTATAAAGGAAAGGTTGGCGATTTACTGCCACCTGCAGTGATGGAATGTTTGCTCACAAGTAGAATTAATTGGCTGATCCCTCCTGATGACCTGGAAGGAATTATGTGACCCTTCCTTAACCAATAGCAAGTCCCACCCAGTTGATTTCAAAATGGTGAAAGTCATCAATGGCGCTGCCCTTGCTTTTGGGCACTAGAGTTGTCCAAGTCTATGGTTAAAGCAGAAACTATTTAAAATATGGGCCAGAAAACATTTTACGTCTGAGGAAAAAAAACACATCTCTCAAATAAATAATAGAGAATCAAATCTGCCATGTCGTGGCCCAGCCTATTTGAACAGGAAAGATGCACCTGTACAACTCTGATGACATACCGCATGACATGACTGTGTATGATCCTTACCTTTGCACTTGCGATGACACTCCTCATAGGTACCCGGGTTGGAGAGGGGGCTCCCTGTCTCACCTGCTGGCTGTCCGGGGACAGAGGGGGGAGGGACGGAGGGCATGGAGAACCCAGGGGGAACTGACACCAACCCAGGGGCCCCCTGGACAACACCACTGCCTGGGGGAGGGGGGGAGCTGGCAGCCAACACACTGCCCATGCTGGAGCAGGATGAGAGGGAGACACCAAAAAGAGAGAAGGGGTGAGATACTTGATGTTATGTAAATAGTTACTAGCTAGTGGCTAGTTATCCAACTCTATGCATTAACTGGGACAAAGACTAACAGTTAGGTCAAGGCCAAAGGGTATTTAAGCCAAACACAACGTTAGCTAGATAGCAAATGCCCACCCATACCAACCACAATCCCCTTTCGTTGTGGCCTTAAGTAACCATCGGTCTTATGCAACAATACCAAACGTAAGATACTGTATCATACTTAATGGAGTGTCTCGGATTTACGTACAGAATAATACGACATGCTCTGAGACCTGGTCGACGACTGACGGTCACTGATTGAGCTAACGTTAGCTTGCTAGCTAGCTAACGTTAGCTTGCTAATGTTGCTAGCGATAACAATTGCAGCACTGTACATGCCTCAGACAACAAAACTGTAACACCATCAGCTATCTGTAATAAAGACATCGGTTTTACAGTTGTCTGTTTCATGCAACTGTCCTTGTGTGTTAGCGAGCTACTCACGTTGACTGATCGTGCGTGTCCGTCGGTAATTCTAGCTACACACCGGCAAAGTTCAACCCCAACCTTCCGGTGCACGTTTAGGCCCGCCCACCGTCTCCTATAACACCATGGATTGGATAGTGTACCTACAAACTCAACTACCATTGGCCAGCACATCCAACTACTAGCAATCCCCTAAATATTGCGTGTTGTGCTGCGTTCATGTCCTAGTCGGAACTTTGAAATGGCCGATCTACTATCTAGTTGAACACTAAGTCGCTGAACCACTGAGGTATGGGTTGAATGCAACACGTGTATAACTACAGCCAGTTAGCAACTCCAACAATTACGAGTTTCCTACTTCCGACTAGCACCTGAATACGACATTAAAAGGCTTATTTTGCGCCTTCCAATCGGTTGCTTCATTCATTCCCACGAGGCAAGACATTCCCAGGGTAATCTTTCTATGCACACAGTGCTCGTCTTCCTATGATTCTTTCTACATGTAGAATGTACAGTACCAGTCAAAAGTTTGGACACACCTACTCATTGCAGGTTCATTTTTATTTTCTACATTATAGAATAATAGTGGACATAAATATGAAATAACAAATATGGAATCATGTAGTAACCAAAAGTGTTAAATCGAAATATATTTTAGATTCTTCAAATTAGCCACCCTTTGCCTTGATGACAGCTTAATACACACACTTGACATTCTCTCAACCAGCTTCATGAGGTAGTCACCTGGAATGAGTTTCAATTAACAGGTGTGCCTTAAGTTAATTTGTGGAATTTCTTTCCTTCTTAATGCATTTGAGCCAATCAGTTGTGTTGTGACAAGGAAGGGGTGGTATACAGAAGATAGCCCTATTTGGTAAAAGACCAGGTCCATATGTCAGAACAACTCAAATAAGCAAAGAGAAACGACAGTCCATTGTTTCTTCAAGTGCAGTCCAAAAAACCATCAAGCGCTATGATGAAACTCTCTCGAGGACCGCCACAGGAAAGGAAGACCCAAAGTTATATCTGCTGCACAGGATAAGTTCATCATAGTTACCAGCCTCAGAAATTGGCAATTAACTACACCTCAGATTGCAGCTCAAATAAATTATTCAGAGTTCAAGTAAGAGACATCTCAACTGTTCAGAGGAGACTGCATGAATCAGGCCTTCGTGGACGAATTGTTACAAAAAAAACAAGGACACCAATAAGAAGAGACTTGCTTGGGCCAAGAAAAACGAGCAACGGACATCAGACCAGTGGAAATCCATCCTTTGGTCTGCCAAGTCCAAATTTGAGATTTTCCAACCGCTGTGTCTTTGAGGCAGAGTAGGTGAACGGTTGATCTCCGCATGTGTGGTTCCCACCGTGAAGCATGGAGGTGGTGTGATGGTGCTTTGCTGGTGACACAGACTTCAAATTCAAGGCAGTTAACCAGCATAGCTACCACAGCAGTCTGAAGCAAAACACCATCCCATCTGGTTTGCGCTTAGTGGGACTATCATTTGTTTTTCAACAGGACAATGACCCAACACACCTCCAGGCTGTGTAAGGGCTATTTGACCAAGGAGTGTGATGGAATGCTGCATCAGATGACCTGGCCTTCACAAAAAACGCAACCTCAACCCAATTGAAATGATTTGGGAGTTGGACCACAGAGTGAAGGAAAAGCAGCCAACAAGTGCTCAGTATATGTGGGAACTGCTTAAAGACTACCTCATTAAGCTGGTTGAGAGAATGCCAAGTGTACAAAGCGGATGGCTACTTTGAAGAATTAAAATATTTAGGTTTGTAAACACTTTACTGGTTGCTAAATGATTCTGTGTGTGATATTTCATAGTTGAGGCCTTCACTATTATTCTACAATGTAGAAAATCGTAAAAGCAAGGAAACCCTTGAGTAGGTGTCCCAATTTTTGACCGGTACTGTATCATAATGGTATCTTGGACATTTTCCAAATTTATCATCAACACCACATCTGACCTAGCAAATGAAATGTATACATAGCTAATTTCACGACAGGCCTATGCCAAATAGGTTATGCATACTTCCCACAATGTTAGCTGACCACTGATAAAATGTGTAACTTGTCACAAACAACGTTAAGTGTGATGAACCATTACACACAAAATATTAAGACACAGGGATGGAGAATCAGCAGGCCTTTATTTGATTCCTTCAGAGGTGCTGGCATTGACACAATTGGCACGAGAATAAACTTTGCTTAGCCATCCTCCTACCACTTTACAGCTCAGCAGGTGACCTCTGCCAACACAAGACAACTACAACAGGAGCATTACTCAAACCAAATTAGTTAGACAGAATTTTTTTTTTTAAAGTCATCAACAAGTCTACCATAGTCAGCCCTGGAGTACCCCTGGCAAATGCTGCTTCTCTTACCCATTTTATAGCCTCGTCCCAAAGCTATCGCTCGTTGCTGTGGGCGGCTGGTGTGCTGAGATAAACGTTATTAATTGGTTAAACACAGGCACTTGACAATGCTCAAATTATAAGTCCCATTTCAGTGCTCAAGTGCCTCAATTGAGGATAATTGACAATGGAATAAGTTAAATAAACTCCAGCATTTACAGGGAAACTCCAGAGCCAGACGTGGGGAAACAGTGCTCAGTATTGTAGGCTGTTTAAATAAGGGCTTACAGTACATGCATGACAATGGTCCCTGTTCTGTTCTGCTGGTGCTAAACTCAATGCGGAGGCCAGCCATCTGCTACATCTCTAATGTTGAAGATTGCAGGACAGGTTAGGGTTGTCACTATAAGACAAGATTGTATTTGGCAATATTTTATCCTTTTAGAAGTAGAGCTGTACTTTGGCCAATGAGAGTACTGCTACAATCTTCCCTCAACACAACCATTCCTCTGTCAGACTACCCAATATAGCTGTATGAAAGAGGAAAAATACATTGCATAACAATTGTGAGAAAATATGACTGAAATGCTGTGATTCCTCAACGACAATTGCCAGTATTGTAACAAATCACTTGTGTTACAGAGATTAGGGTCCCCCACCCTGTGTGACCATTCCTGCTCCCTGGTGTCTCTGGAAAGCTATAGATAAGAGCTAGGGTCAGGTTTTCATCCCCAAATCCTAATATTAACCACTAGGAGAGCGGATGCAAAATTGACCTTAGATCAGTTTCAACTATTCCACATATTAAAAACACTGAAGGGGAGTTCTGGGAAGCTGAGAAAACAAGCACAGACTTGGTGAGAGCTAAAGAACACTACCAGAGAAGCTCTTTTTGGAACAGAACTTTCAATCAACTTTCTGGAGATATGGTTCACACAGACAGATCCTTTCAGATGTACAGTATGAACCGTGAGCGGAGGTTAGAATAAGGCACGCGAGTGAGTTAAGAGGAAGAGTGCGAGAGATGAACAGGAGAGTCAGAGAGCGATAGAATAAGATGACTGGCTTCAGCATGTCAATTTTTTTGGGGGGTGGGGGGGGGGGGGTGTAAGTCAGCGTATCTAAATAAAATGTTTGCCCTGTTGATACAGGCTCTTCTCCATGTCAGGTTCTATTGCCATCATCTCCTTGTCTAAGGGATCTGTTGGGCTATGGCACCAGACAGTTACAGGTCTGTCTGGTGCCATAGCCCACTAAGGAGGCTGTAAAATATGTAACAAACAATAAGCAAACTAATCAACACTCATCATTGGACTCATTTGTGTGCGTCTGCGACAAACTATTCATGGAGGTGCCTTTCATGTATGACTAAAGTCACAGCACGAACACTTAAAAACAAAGAAACTTTTAAAAATGTATTTCTATTCGTATTTCCACCATATAGCACCATGATAGCTTTCCCCAGACAGACATTAAAGCAGAGGGGGTCCATTTGGTTTTTTGAGTAAATCCATATTCCCCTATGAACATGTTCAGCTTTGGTTTGGTTTCCTCAACAGTCATCTGCTCAGAAATAAGTCTATAGGAAGTGAACCTGACAAGCGAGGGCCTTTTCAACAGGAAATGAAATGTGACTGTATAAGAAGCCACTACAGTGATACACTGACAATACTGAAAGACCCCAGACTTAGAAAATTATTGACAGTTGGCAGGTTGGGTACATATCATGTTTAAAAAAAACGCTGTAAACTGTGCCAAAACAAACTGACCACTGCTGTAAACTTCACCCCAAAAAATTAAATGCATCCTGTAGAACCTTTATTTTCAGTCAGAAACTAATCTGAACGTCTGTGCGCAGCAGGGGATGGGTGTGATGAATGCCCGACGCCTCTTGTTCTCCTGGAAAAGAGAAAAGGCTCCAGTTAGGAACCAATGTAATCAAATTGCAAAAGCAGAAGCAAAGCCTATTCAACAATCCTATCTACCGAGAATCTTTTATCAAGAGCTAGGCTGAACATGAGTGAACCATTTCTCAGTTCAGGCCCTAATGCCCCAAATTATTTTGTTTTATGACCACTGACCAGCAAGGAGTCAAAGGACTCAACAGATGAAATAAACAAAAAGGTGAAATAACTACCCAGTCCTTTCTATGAGACGTGGGAGACTCATCTCTGCATACGTGGTCAAACCTTACCGTTTATGCTGCGCTTAACTCGCCGTCCTTGCCTCTGATCTCGTCTTCTGCGTCTGGGTCGGCAGAGTGGAACTCTGCCACATACAGGCCCTTGTCAATGCTGCCGGGGATGGGCTTAATGTCGGTCACCAGCTGGTCCTCGATGGACTTCAGGTTGAAGCGGTCCTCAGAGGTGATCAGGTTGATGGCCAGACCCAGGTGACCAAACCGCCCTGGGAAAGTTGTTAAAAATAGGCAACAGGCTTATATTTGACACTTTATTTACCAAGGAGAAAAGCAGATGGTAGCTGAAGACCATGATGCTCCAGTAGGTCTGATTTGACAGCGTGATAAAATGCAGTGGATGGTCTCACCTGATCTGCCGATGCGATGCAGGTACGTCTCAGCGTTCTTGGGGAAGTCAAAGTTGATCACTACGTTCACCGCTTGAATGTCAATTCCCCTGGTGAACAGATCTAAGCAGGGAGGCAAGAGAATTTATCAGTCTATCGGTTATCTTTTGTTCTTCTTTAAAAAAAAAATTCATAAATCAACCAAGCAAATCATTCAACTCAAAAGTAAAATACGTTACCAGTGCAGACCAAGTTCCTGCAGAGTCCGTTTCTGAAGTCATGGAACACACGGTTTCTGTACTCCTGTTTCAAAGGCAAAACCAGTGCAAGGGTTAGAAAAACATGGCTACACTGATCTACACACTGTCTAATGAGAAGGTATTCCATGCTGTCTAAATCTAAAGTGCAAGTGGCTGGGCGGGCTGAGCTCACCTGCATCATCTTGGCGTGGATGTAGAAGCAGGAGTAGCCCAGCTGGGTTATCTTCTTGGCCAGCAGCTCAACCCTCTGGGTGGAGTTACAGAAGATAATGGACTGGTTGATCTGGAGCTGTTGGAGAACAAAATACATGAGAGACAAGGTACTCATTATGAATAAATGGATGACCCAGATTAAGGAAACATGGCTTCCTGCTCTCCCATTAGTCAATATCTCTACGACTGAAAGACTGAGCTTTTCTGACTGCGTATATAAAGGACCAGTAACGGACCACAGGATTCCAACCCACCTCAAGAGTTAGTCCATCTAGCAAAACATGAGGCAATATCTCTGGGACATAAGGTTTCAAGGTTAGTCATCAAGCAGGTAGTGCATTCATAAAGTATTCAGACCTCTTGAATTTTCCCACATTGTTACATTACAGCTTTATTCTAAAATTGATTTAGTAGTTCCCCCCCTCATCAATCTACACCAATAACCCATGATGACAAAGCAAAAACAGGCTTTTAGAAAGGTTAGCAAATGTATAAATAAAAAAAATCTAATTTACATAGTTGAAATCGGAAGTTTACATACACTTAGGTTGGAGCCATTAAAACTCGTTTTTCAACCACTCCAAAAATGTCTTGTTAAACTATAGTTTTGGCAAGTCGGTTAGGACATCTACCTTGTGCATGGCACAAGTAATTTTTCCAACAATTGTTTACAGACAGATTATTTCACTTAGAATTCACTGTATCACAATTCCAGTGGGTCAGAAGTTATACACTAAGTTGACTGTGCCTTTAAACAACTTAGAAAATTCCAGAAAATTGTGTCATGGCTTTAGAAGCTTCTGATAGGCTAATTGACATCATTTGAGTCAATTGGAGGTGTACCTGTGGCTGTATTTCAAGGCCTACCTTCAACTCAGTGCCTCTTTGCTTGACATCATGGGAAAATCAAAAGAAATCAGCAAAGACTTCAGAAAAAAAATAATTGTAGACCTCCACAAGTCTGGTTCATCCTTGGGAGCAATTTACAAACGCCTGAAGGTACCACATTCATCTGTACAAACAATAGTACGCAAGTATAAACACCATGGGTCCACGCAACCGTCCTACCGCTCAGGAAGGAGACTCATTCTGTCTCCTAGAGATGAACATACCTTGGTGTGAAAAGTGAAAATAAATCCCAGAACAGCAAAAGACCTCGTGAAGATGCTGGAGGAAACAGGCACAAAAGTATCTAAATCCACAATAAAACAAGTCCTATATCAACATAACCTGAAAGGCCACTCAGCAAGGAAGAAGCCGCTGCTCCAAAATCGCCATAAAAAAGCCAGAATACGGTTTGCGACTGCACATGGGGACAAAGATCATACTTTGGAGAAATGTTCTCTGGTCTGATGAAACAAAAATAGAACCGTTCGGCCATAATGACCATCATTATGTTTGGAGGAAAAAGGGAGAGGCTTGCAAGCCGAACATGAGGTGCTTTGCTGCACTTCACAAAATAGATGGCATCACGAGAAATGAAAATTGTGTGGATATTGAAGCAACATCTCAAGACATCAGTCAGGAAGTTAAAGCTTGATCGCAAATGGGTCTTCCAATTGGACAATGACCCCAAGCATACTTCCAAAGTTGTGGCAAAATGGCTTAAGGACAACAAAGTCAAGGTATTGGAGCGGCCATCAAAGCCCTGAATCCCATAGAAAATTTGTGGGCAGAACTGAAAAAGCCTGTGCGAGCAAGGAGGCCTACAAACCTGACTCAGTTACACCAGCTCTGTCAGGAGGAATGGGCCAAAATTCACCCAACTTATTGTGGGAAGCTTGTGGAAGGCTCCCCGAAACATTTGACCCAAGTTCACCTCTTAGGGCTAGGGGGCAGTGTTCAGAAGTACGGCGAGTCTGACGTGCCCCAAGTAAACTGCCTGTTACTCAGGCCCAGAAGCTAGGATATGCATATAATTGGTAGTTTTGGACAGAAAACACTGAAGTTTCTAAAACTGTTAAAAATAATGTCTGAGTATAACAGAACTGATATGGCAGGTGAAAACCTGAGGAAACTCCATCCGGAAAATGTGTTTTTTTTATGTCACTGTCTTTCCATTGACTTGCTATTGACTATAGAGGGAATTAGCTACCAGATTGCAGTTCCTATTGCTTCCACTAGAAGTCAAATCTTTAGATATGGTTTCAGGCTTGTTTCTTGAAAAACGAACAAGAAATTGAAGTTCTTCCAAGTGGCTCATGAAACGGACACTGTTTTGCGCGCGTGTGAATGGGTGAGCGCTCCTTGTTATTTTTCTTTCCTATTGAACAGACTATTTTCTGTCTGAAATATCGTTTATTTAGATATTTTACAACCTGAGGATTAATTAGAAACATCGTTTGACTTGTTTGGGCGAACTTTACTGGCACCTTTGGGATTTCTTTGTCTGCATGTTAAACGACTGGATTACAGAACTCCATGGCACCAACTAAACTGGCCTTTTGGGATATAAAAAGGACTTTATCGAACAAAACGACCATTCTTTGTGTTCCTGGGACCCGTGGGGTTGCAAACAGAGGAAGCTCTTCAAAAAAGGTACGTGATTTATTTAATTGCTTTTTAAAAATTTGTAACGCCTGTGCTGGTTTGAATAATTATGTTGTTGTGGGGCGCTGTCCTCAGACAAACAAAATGTTCTGCTTTCGCCGTTAACTACTTAGGGAGCAGTGGGGTAGCGCCCCACTCCTGACACTACCCGGTGAAATGTGAGGCACCAAATTCAATATCCAAAAGTTGAATTAAACATACATAAATATACAAGTGTTGCATAGTCATCAAAAGCTCTGCTTCTTGGCAATATCACAGCGTTGTCAGATTTCAAAAAGGCTTTACGGCGAAAGCACAACATTTGATTGTTTGAGGGTAGCACCTCTAATATTTACGCATTAGCATGAATCCATAACCCAACACGGGTCTCACAAAACGCATAAAAGTGCTAATATAAAATCGCTTACCTCTGATTAACTTCTGCTGAGGGCTTCCCAAGTGTCCAACGAAGACAATCCATGCTTCTTTGGTTAGAAAAAGTCATTTATTATATCCATAAATCTCCATTTGGTTGGCACGTTATGATCATAAAATCCACCGTTGAGTCGCCCATTGAACCGTGAAGAGAACACGTTCAAATTATACCTATACACTTTCTACAAACAAATCAAACATCATTTTTAATGTATCCTTTTGGGTATATTTGCTGTAATATTTCAACCAGACGATAACGTGAACGATAGGAAAGGAAAATAAAGTGGTGCGCGTTCACAATCTCGCACGCGTCAAACCTTTACAAAAGTACTAATTATGTGCATATCCTATTTTCTGGGCCTGAGTGGCAGGCATTTTACTTTGGGCACGCCAGCCAAAACCGTCACCTCGGGAGCCGCTCCCTGCTGCATAGGTGACGGTTTTGGAGAGTCTGGCATGCCCAAAGTAAAATGCCGCCCAGAAAATAGGATATGCACATAATTAGTACTATTGGATAGGAAACACTGAAGTTTCTAAAAGTGTTAAAATAATGTATGTGAGTATAACAGAACTGATATAGCAGGCGAAAACCCGAGGAAAATCCATCTGGATTTGCAGTTTTTTTTGTAAATGACCATCTTCTCCGTTGTGCCTATTCATTTATTTTAACCAGGACTGAGACTGCAGTACCTATGGCTTCCACTAGATGTCAGCAGTCTATATACAAAGACAGAGTGATTGGAGTAAGAGGAACGGATAGAAACAGGAACTGGTCAAGGGAGCTCAGATGTCAACAAGTTCTCGGGCGTTTAGGTGACCATCGAGTGAAATATTATCGCTAATATTCATAAAAGGATAGCTAAGGATGCATTATAACTGGTCTTTGATTTGTTTAGGAGAAGTTTATAGGTATATTTGAACGCGTTCTCTTCACGTTTCAATAGGCGATTCGACGTTGGATTTTCTGAACATAACGCACCAACCAAATGGAGATTTATGGATATAATAAATTACTTTTTCTAACAAAAGAACCATTGGATGTCTTCGTTGGACACTTGAGAAGCCCTCAGCAGAAGTTCTTCGAAAGGCAAGGGATTTGTTTTCGGCTGTGAAATGGGTTGTGTGAACCCCGCTGGTTAATGAATTTATGCTAATGCAGAAATATTAGAGGTGCTATCCTCAAACAATCAAATGTTGTGCTTTCGCTGTAAAGCCTTCTTGAAATCTGACAACGCTGTGATATTGCCAAGAAGCAGAGCTTTTGATGACTATGCAACACTTGTATATTGATGAATGTTTAATAATTAAACTTTTGGACATTTCACCGGGTAGTGTAGCGCCCCACTGCTCCCTAAGTAGTTAAGCCTATTGTAAATCCGACAACACGGTTCGATTACCAAGATTCTAAGCTTTTGAATTGTGTACAACACTTGTATTTTCATGAATGTTAAATAATACTATTTTTGTAATTTGAATTTGGCGCTCCTCATTTCACCAGAGGTTTTCGTAGGTGGGACGCTAGCGTGCCACCGATCCCTAAGAAGTTAAATATATTTGGCTAAGGTGTATGTAAACTTCCAACTTCAACTAAGTATTCAGACCCTTTCCTCAGTACTTTATTGAAGCACCTTTGGCAGCAATTACAGTCTTGAGACATCTTGGGTATGACACTACAAGCTTGGCACAACTGTATTTGGGGAGTTTCTCCCATTCTTCTCTGCAGATCCTCTCAAGCTCTGTCAGGTTGGATGAGGACCGCTGCTACACAGCTACTCCTGCGTTGTCTTGCCTGTGTTCTCAGGGTCATTGTCCTCTTGGAATGTTGTCCTGAGTGCTCAGGAGCAGGTTCTCAGACTGGGGTAAAGGTTTTCATCAAGGATCTCGGTACTTTGCTCCGTTCATCTTTCCCTCGATCCTGACTAGTCTCCCAGTCCCTGTCGCTGAAAAACATCCCCACAGCATGGTACTGCCACCACCATGCTTAACTGTAGGGATGGTGGCAGGTTTCCTCCAGATGTGACACTTGGCATTCAGGCCAAATACACTGCTCAAAAAAATAAAGGGAACACTAAAATAACACATCATAGATCTGAATGAAATAATCTTATTAAATACTTTTTTCTTTACATAGTTGAATGTGCTGACAACAAAATCACGCAACAATTATCAATGGATATCAAATTTATCAACCCATGGAGGTCTGGATTTGGAGTCACACTCAAAATTAAAGTGGAAAACCACACTACAGGCTGATCCAACTTTGATGTAATGTCCTTAAAACAAGTCAAAATGAGGCTCAGTAGTGTGTGTGGCCTCCACGTGCCTGAATGACCTCCCTACAACGCCTGGGCATGCTCCTGATGAGGTGGCGGATGGTCTCCTGAGGGATCTCCTCCCAGACCTGGACTAAAGCATCCGCCAACTCCTGGACAGTCTGTGGTGCAACGTGGCGTTGGTGGATGGAGCGAGACATGATGTCCCAGATGTGCTCAATTGGATTCAGGTCTGGGGAACGGGCGGGCCAGTCCTTANGTGTTCTCTGGCAAATGCCAAATGTCCTGCACGGTGTTGGGCTGTAAGCACAACCCCCACCTGTGGACGTCGGGCCCTCATACCACCCTCATGGAGTCTGTTTCTGACCGTTTGAGCAGACACATGCAGGAAGCATAGGAACTGAGAAGTGGTCTGTGGTCACCACCTTCAGAATCACTCCTTTATTGGGGGTGTCTTGCTAATTGCCTATAATTTCCACCTGTTGTCTATTCCATTTGCACAACAGCATGTGAAATTTATTGTCAATCAGTGTTGCTTCCTAAGTGGACAGTTTGATTTCACAGAAGTGTGATTGACTTGGAGTTACATTGTGTTGTTTAAGTGTTCCCTTTATTTTTTTGAGCAGTGTAGTTCAATCTTGGATTCATCAGACCAGAGAATCTTGTTTCTCATGGTCTGAGTCTTTAGGTGCATTTTGGCAAACTCCAAACGGGCTGTCATGTGCCTTTTACTGAGGAGTGGCTTCCATCTGGCCACTGCCATAAATACCTGATTGGTGGAATGCTGCAGAGATGCTTTTCCTTCTGGAAGGTCCTCCCATCTCCACAGAGGAACTCTGGAGCTCTGTCAGATTGACCATTGGGTTATGGTCACCTCCCTGACCAAGGCCTTTCACCCCCGATTGCTCAGTTTGGCCGGGATGGCCAGCTCTAGGACGAGTCTTCCATTTAAGAATGGATGCCACTGTCCTTGGGGACCTTCAATACTGTAGACATTTTTTTGTACCCTTCCCCAGATCTGTGTCTTGACACAATCCTGGCTCCGAGCGCAATAGACAATTCTAGACAGGTGTGTGCCTTTCCAATTCATGTCCAATCAATTGAATTTACAACAAGTGGACTCCAATCAAGTTTTTTTTTTATACATCTCAAGGATGATCAATGGAAACAGGATGCACCGGAGCTCAATTTCGAGTCTCATATCAAATGGCCTGAATATTTACGTAAGATGTTTTTTTATTTTTAATACATTTGCAAAAATAATTAAAAACCTGTTTTCGCTTTGTCATTATGGGGTAGTGTGTGTAGATTAATGAGGGGAAAAATGTAATCCATTTTAGAATACGGCTGTAATGTAACAAAATGTGGAGAAAGTCAAGGGGTATGAATACTTTCCAAATGCACTGTATGTAGCGCAACAAACTACCTCCACAGCTTTAGACACAGACTCACCCTGGAGAAGAGGGTGTTGAGGCAGTGGACTTTCTGCCTCTCGGTGACGTAGGCATAGTACTGGGTGATGCCCTTCAGTGTCAGCTCATCCATCAGGTTGATCTCATAGGGCTTTGAAAGGTGCTTCGCCTGTAGAGGGGGACAGGGGTAAACATAATGCAATTGAGTGTAAAGACAATTCAGTCGTCAACTTTTAATTCAGACTACTTTCTCTCATTGAACCTCCATGCACATCTCCCCCTTGGTCTATCCAACCACCCCCTTGGTCTCCCCCTGTTCTCTCACTCTAGCCCCAAAGTTATCAAGGCAAGTCCTCTCACCATGAACTTCTGCACACTGATGGGGAAGGTGGCAGAGTAGAGAAGGATCTGACGACCCTTCGCCAGGAAGCTAATGATGTCTTCGATCAGGACCACAAAGTCCTGAGACAGCAGCTTGTCTGCCTGGAGGGAGAGTCAGGACACATTTGTTGATGACCCAGTTGAGAGCAGCCTCAGCACAATAACCAAACTCCGCAAAAAAAGAAACGCCCTCACTGTCAACTGCGTTTATTTTCAGCAAACTTAACGTGTAAATATTTGTATGAACTTAAGATTCAACAGACAAACTGAAAAAGATCCACAGACATGTGACTAACACAAATGGAATAATGTGTCCCTAAACAAGGGGGGGGGGTCAAAAGCAAAAGTAACAGTCAATGCAGCTGGTAGCCACACCAGATACTAAGTACTGCAGTGCTTCTCCTCCTCATGGACTGCACTAGATTTGCCAGTTCTTGCTGTGAGATGTTACCCCACTCTTCCACCAAGGCACCTGCAAGTTCCCACACATTTCTGGGCGGGGGGTAAAACCCCGTAGTGCTGGTTTAGGCGTTTCACAGTACGGACATTGTAATTTATTGCCGTCCTCATGCCTCCTTGTAGGCATGCCTAAGGCATGTTCACGCAGATGAGCAGGAACCCTGGGCATCTTTCTTTTAGTGTTTTTCCAAAAGGCCTCTTTAGTGTCCTATGTTTTCATAACTGTGACCTTAATTGCCTACTATCTGTAAGCTGTTAGTGTCTTAACGACCGTTCCACAGGTGCATGTTCATTAATTGTTGTTTATGGTTCATTGAACAAGCATGCGAAACCCAGAGGAATCTCTGTCCTGGAAAAAGTGGTTTTGACACATTGCCTCATTTGGAACCCCGCCCTTATAAGGGCATATGAATGCAGTACCTATCGCTTCCTCTGGATGTCAACAGTCTTGAGAAAGTGTTTTGATTCTGTTTAGATGCTTTAAATGGCAGAAGAAGAGGAATTAGGAAGTGGCCTCACAGATGTCAACAAGGGGAGAACGCGCGTTCCCGGCTGGCGCGCTCTGTGGTTTTTTCGTTTCTTATCGCCCAGTTTATATTCGGTTGAAATATTATACTATATATACACACACAAGTGTTCCTAAGGATACATTATCAATTATGTTTGATTGTTCTTGGACAAGTTTATAGGTATAAGTTGAACGAGTTCTCTTCACGTTTCAATGGACGAGTCGACGCTGTATTTTCTCATTATAACGCGCCAACCAAATGGAGATATGGATATAATACATTACTTTTTCCTACAAAAGAACCATGGATTGTCTTCGTTGGACACTTGGGAAGCCCTCAGCAGAAGTTCTTCAAAAGGTAATTGATTTGTTATCGCTGTGAAATGTGTTGTGTGAACCGTAAAGCCTTTTTGAAATCTGACAACGCTGTGATATTGCCAAGAAGCAGAGCTTTTGATGACGATGCAACACTTGTATATTGATGAATGTTTAATAATTCAACTTTTGGATTTTGTATTTGGCGCCTTGCATTTCACCGGGTAGTGTCGGGAGTGGGGCGCTAGCGCACCACCGCTCCTTAAGAAGTTAAGCCAATATTATTCCAGTAGAAAAACAAAATGTGCAACTACAGAGTCTTGACACAAAAAAATATACTTTCCAGATTTCATAACATATGCCACTTTAATAAAACAACCAGAGATGCTCACCTCATCCATCACCATCATCTGCACTTTATCCACTTTGGCCACGCCCTTCTTTATCAGGTCCAGGATCCTGCCTGGTGTGGCTATCACCACATGCACTGAGAGACAAGGAACGAGATAGAGAAAATAAACAGTAAGTACTAGGGATGTGCATCTTTCCCTTTTAAGACGATTTGTTACACATCCAGACAAACCGTCTCCGATACAGGTACGATACGTTTTAGTTTGAAGCAATTCAGTGTGATTCGGTTTGATTAGAGCAGGGGTGGGCAACTCCAGTCCGAGGGCCTGATTGGTGTCACACGTTCTCCATCCATAGCAGCTGATTAATCAAATTGCATTCTAAACTGAAGATTAGGGGCCGGATTCACAAAACATTACTTACGAAAAAACGTAAGAAGTTTAAGGAAAAAAATAGGAAGTTCATAAGTTAGTTCGTAAATGCAATTCCTCAAAATGTTCTTAGGAATTTCGTAAATATCATGTGACATTAGTGACGTGCTTGAAACCAATAAATAAGCCTATGTGACAGGGATGATCGGATTTGTTTTTTTCACACATAGACCAGCTATATCAAAATCAACAACGGATGACCAAGAAAAGAGATTGAAGTGATGCAGGATATAGCAGCCAGGAAAAGGTTGCTGTTGGGGAGACTTGATAACTGCGGGGTCACTGCAGAGACCAAAAATGGGCGAGAGTGGCAGAGTGTCTGTGCAGTCGGGGGTATGGCAAGGGTCAGCGACGCTGTAAAAAAGAAGTGGTCTGACCAAGTCAGGCTGCTAAGAAGGGAGCTGAGAGACCATTCATGTAGACCAGCTGGAGTAGAAGGTGTCGTCCATCAGTGAGGGTGGTGGAGGGACTGCGCGACAGGTAAGTTAGTTAGCTAGCTAACGTGTAAAGACATTATAGCCAACATAGCTACTGACGTTAACGTTAGCCATGTTCTTCTTTGCAAATTGACGAGATCGCGCTAGCTATTTAACACTTCTAGAATATTGGAATATATTGTTAATCGCTAGCTAGCTAATGCGTGTTTAATTTGTATTCTTGCTGTATTTAAAATATCCGGTAGCCAACTGTCTGTGGCGCAAGAAAACGTTCATGGTTACAAAAGTATCCATTCGTCTCAAGACAAGGGTTTAGCTGTCCTTAAGTTCAGGATTTCTTCTTGGAAATGTACTTAAGCATTACTTTCAAGAACCCATTTCTTCATAACTTTATTCTTAGGAAGAAACTTAGGAAAAACCTTAACATTTCCAATAACTTTGAGGAATAGCAACTTCGCTTAACTTTAAGTCTACAGTTAAGAAATTTCATTAAGGTTTTGTGAATCCGGCCCAGGGTGACTATTGGAGTCAGGTGTTAACTGGGGCAAAACTGACACCAAATCAGGCCCTCGAGGACTGGAATTGCCCACCCCTGGATTAGAGGAACATATCGATGCGATGCACTAACATCTGTTGCATAAACACATTCATTTTCCATTCTAAATTAAAATCTGCTGCAGATGGCGCTCATGAGCTTTTTTTCTTGTATTTAACTAGGCAAGTCAGTTAAGAACAAATGATTATTTACAATGATGGCCTATTGGGGAAGTGCCTTGTTCAGGGGCAGAACGACAGATTTTTTACCTTGTCAGCTCTGGGATTCTATCCAGCCCACGCTCTAACCACTAAGCTATCCTCCCCCCCTGGGCCTGTCTGAGCTGACTGTGTGTAAATGATGCATGCAGGCATCTGATCTGAACCATAAGGAAAATAACCCACTAAGGAATGTCATTTTTACTGATTAAGTGTCAGAGGAGATAAATATTTATACATTACTAACAAAAAAATCTTGCTATGACATAGCCAATGAATATATAGCACAATTTTGGATTTCACCCGTCTCATAATCGTCCGGTTTAGACTCCTGAAACGCAACTCTGGACCTCGAAGTCAGTTCCACCGCATTTTCCCATAATTCATTCTAAATCAGGGACTGATTTAGACCTGCGACACCAGGCGTGCGCGATTAATGATCAGGTAGAACAGAAAACCAGCAGGCTCCGGACCTCGTAGGGTAAGAGTTGAATAACCCTGGTTTAGACCGTTTGGAAGTTGACGGACTCTGAGTGAGCTTGTATTCTTCTCTAGCGCCGACCATGTAGTACAGGTAGAAAAAGTGATTTGCTGTCCTCGTTATGAAATTATCAACTTTTACCATATATATCTAAAAATGACTAGACAGATTGTTTTAAGCAAAACCACTGCTGATATTGAACAATCCAAATAAAACAATGTATGGCCTGATCAGCATGTAGCCTACCTACCTTTACAAAAATGCATTTGATAAAAATAACCTAGAAAATGTAATTGGTTGTCACTCAATTAAAAAGCTAATATTGCACAAGCCATTTTACCAACATTTGAATGCTGAAGGTGAGTCAAAGATATGCCAGATCAGGTATATACCTACCCATCGTTGGTCAGCGTGCGAAGCTGCACACAGGACGCAGATTGACTAGGCTACTGATATTGACTGGGGTTGTTGGGCATGCAAAATTACTTCTAGATCAATGCCTGTCAACATAATTAAAATGCTTAGTTCAACACTGAAGGAGAGGACACAGTTGCCATAAAAGATTTGGTATTTACAGAAGTAATTTGAGCAAAAAAAGATTGGCGATTCGTAACGTTTGAATAGATTTTCTGACAATGCATGCTACATTTGGATCGGTTTGGGGTCCCGCGGATCAATGCACTCATATCTTAAAACATTTAAAATCAGGGACCTATCATTACAGCAGACCAAAGAACTAATACACTATATTTACACAAAAGTTTCCGGACCACTCTTCAAATGAGTGGATTTGGCCATTTCATCCACACCCGTTGCGGACCGGTGTATAAAAACAGCCATGCAATCTCCATAGACAATCATTAACAGTAGAATGGCCTTACTAAAGAGCTCAGTGACTTTCGATGTGGCACCGTCATAGGATGCCATCTTTCCAGCAAGTCAGTTAACTTCTTAAGGAGCAGCTCCCGAGGTGACGGTTTTGGAGAGCCTGGCGTGCCCAAAGTAGGCCCAGAAAATAGGATATGCACATATTTAGTACCATTGGATAGGAAACACTGAAGTTTCTAAGAGTGTTCAAATTTTGTCTGCGAGTATAACAGAACGGATATGGCAGGCGAAAACCCGAGGAATTTCTGTCCTGGAAAAAGTGATTGACACATTGCCTCATTTTGAACCCCTCCCTTATGAAAATGCCCATATAAGGGAGTATGAATGCAGTACCTATTGCTTCCACTAGATGTCAACAGTCTCTAGACACTGATTCCATTTAGTTGCTTTAGATGGCAATAGTAGAAGAATTAGGAAGTGGTCACACAGAAATCAACAGAAGAGAACGCGCGTTCCCGGGCTTGCGCGCACGCTGTGGTTTTTTCCTTTCCTATCGCCCAGTTTATATTCCGGTTGAAATATTATACTAAATATACATTAAAGTGTTCCTAAGGATACATTATCAATGATGTTTGATTGTTCTTGGACAAGTGTATAGGTATAGGTTGAACGAGTTCTCTTCACGTTTCAATGGGCGAGTGGACGCTGTATTTTCTTATCATAACGCACCAAACAAACAGAGATTTATGGATATAATAAATTACTTTTTCTAACAAAAGAACCATGGATTGTCTTCGTTGGACACTTGGGAAGCCCTCAGCAGAAGTTCTTCAAAAAGGTAATTGATTTGTTTTCGCTGTGAAATGTGTTGTGTGAACCGTGATGGCTTATGAATTTATGGTAATGGAAAAATATTGGAGGTGCTACCCTCAAACAATCAAATGTAGTGCTTTCGCCATAAAGCCTTTTTGAAATCTGACAACGCTGTGATATTGCCAAGAAGCAGAGCGTTTGATGACTATGCAACACTTGTATATTGATGAATGTTTAATAATTCAACTTTTGGATTTTGAATTTGGCGCCTTGCATTTCACCGGGTAGTGTCGGGAGTGGGGCGCTAGCGCACCACCGCTCCTTAAGAAGTTAAGCCAATATTATTCCAGTAGAAAAACAAAATGTGCAACTACAGAGTCTTGACACAAAAAAATATACTTTCCAGATTTCATAACATATGCTAGCGCACCACTGCTCCTTGAGGTTAATCCAATTTCTGCCTCGTTAGAGCTGCCCCGGTCAACTGTATGTGCTGTTATTGTGAAACAAACATCTAGGAGCAATAATGGCTCAGCAATGAAGTGGTAGTGCTGAAGTGCATAAAAATAGTCTGTCCTCGGTGTGGAGTTCCAAACTGCCTTGAAGCAACGTCAGCACAATAACTGTTCGTCTGGAGCTTCATGAAATGGGTTTCCATGGCCGAGCAGCCGCACACAAGCCTAAGATCCCTGTGCGCAATGCCAAGCGTCAGCTGGAGTGGTGTTATAAAGCTCAACGCCATTGGATTCTGGAGCAGTGGAAATGCATTCTCTGGAGTGATGAATCAAGCTTCACCATCTGGCAGTCCAAAGGACAAATCTGGGTTTGGCAGATCCCAGGAGAATGCCAACTGCCCCAAGGGAGGACTAACTCCATATTAATGCCCATGATTTTTGAATGAGATGTTCAACGGGCAGGTGTCCACATACACTACATGACCAAAAGTATCAAACATTTGAATCTGGGACTGATCATTACAGCCCTAGTAAGTACTTAACCTCTTGGGGATGAGTGCACGACTTGACCGTTTTGGAGAGCCTGGCGTGCCCAAAGTAAAATGCCTCCCATTCAGGCCCAGAAAATAGGATGGTACCATTGGATAGGAAACACTCTGAATTTTCTAAAACGGTTAACCATTTGTCTGTGAGTAAAACAGAACGGCTATGGCAGGCGAAACCCCGAGGAATTTCTGTCCTGGAAAAAGTGGTTTTCACAGAGTGCCTCATTTGGAACCCCTCCCTCATGAAAATGCCCATAAAAGGGCATATGAATGCAGTACCGATCGCTTCCTCTGGATGTCAACAGTCTCGAGAAAGTGTTTTGATTCTGTTTAGATTAATTAGAGCAGAGAAGAAGAGGAAATCAGGAAGTGTCCCTTTGGAAGTCTATAGGAGAGGACGCGCGCTTGGCGAGAGTGTTTTTTTCCGTCTTTATAGCTCAGTTTATATTCCGGTTGATTTATTATAGTAAATATACGTAAAAGTGTTCCTAAGCATACATTTAAAACTATGTTTGATTGTACTTGGACAAGTTTATAGGTATAAGATGAACGAGTTCTCGTCACGTTTCAATGGAGTAGTGGACTCTGTAGTTTCTGATTATAACGCGTGAACCAAATGGAGATTTATGGATAAAATACATGACTTTTTCTAACAAAAGAACCATGGATTGTCTTCGTTGGACACTTAGGAAGACCTCAGCAGAAGTTCTTCAACAGGTAATTGATTTGTTTTCGCTGTGAAATGTGTTATGCGTGTGCCGTGATGGCTAATAAATTCATGGCTATGGGAAAAATATGTGAGGTGCTACCCTCAAACAATAAAATGTTGTGCTTTCGCCGTAAAGCCTTTTTGAAATCTGACAACGCTGTGATATTGCCAAGAAACAGAGCTTTTGATGAGTATGGAACACTTGTATATTGGTGGATGTTTAATAATTCAACTTTTGGATTTTGAATTTGGCGCCTTGCATTTCACCTGGTAGTGTCGGGATTGGGGCGCTAGCGCCCCAGCAATCCCAGAGAGGTTAATATAAAGGCACATAATGAAGAGCTGCACAATGTGCTGTTGTGTAACACACGGGCAAGTCTCTTGATCAACAGCCAAACTGGATTTAAAGTTAAAGTAACAAAGTTCAGTGTCAGTCACACAAGCAAACAATATCCATAATGTCTGTAGAGCTAAGATCAGCTGCAATTCTTCACACATTGGTTACTACACTACAGCTACTCTATAACCCTTTCGACTGCCCGTCCCCCGTGGCTGAGTGGTAGTAGTAGTTACCAGTCTCGTCCAAACGCATGATGTCATCCCTCAGGTTGGTGCCTCCCGTTGTGGCCATGACCTTGACCCCGCCCATGTGCTTGCTCACCTGGATGCTGATCTGGCTCACCTGCAGGGCCAACTCTCGTGTAGGAACCATCACCATGGCTGCAGAGAGGAGAGGAAGGGGAGAGAGAGGAAGACATTTAAGGATAGAGCAGAGAAAAAGGGGTTTGGGGAATGAGGGACAAGAGAAAAGAATCTCCACAAATCATTTTGAAAAAATAACCTATAACTGGAGACCATTAAAAAGCTCAATTTCACTGACAGGTGATGAGCTCAGGCACTGGCTTAGCTGAATGTAATTTATCCAACTCACTAAACTCAAGTGGCCTTGACATATTATGAATCTGTGGCATGCTGTTCCCTTGTGGTACAGCTCTATTACAGCACAGTGTGTGTGGGCGTTAGGTTTGTGACAGTGGGTCTGTCCATATGTCAGAGATACCGTGTCCCACCAGGCGTGCTCGGCCGTAGTAATGTCGTCTCCATACACTGAATGTGTGCTTACTTGTGCATCAATCTAGTGAATTGTTCAGGCAACTACATTGGGGTATTCACCAGTGATTACATCACAATAGACGAAATTAATCATAAAACATTAAGGGCAGATTTCATAGACTTTGTACCAAAATTGATTAAAACAAGCAAATGAGATCACATGGACTGATGTTAAAAGGGCATTGAGTAGCATCTGGTGTAGTTCTCACCCTGTATGTGGTCCTTCTTCAGGTCTATCCTCTCCAGGAGAGGAATGAGGTAGGCTCCGCTTTTCCCGGTGCCATTCTTAGCCCGGGCCAGGATGTCCCTTCCTGACAGAGCAATGGGGATGCTCTCCTCCTGGGGACAGACAGACACAGGTTGGTGAGAGACACCGTTCACAAATACTAACACACATTAAACAAAGTTCCAAAATAGTAATGGACAGAGCAGCGGAGGGTAGTCACCTGTACAGGAGACGGTTTCTCCCAGCCCATCTCAAAGATCCCCATCAGTAGCTCTCGCTTCAGGCAGTAGTCCTCAAACTCATTCCCCTTGGTCGATGTCACATCCTGGGGAAAGAGTAGACGGTCAAGGTTGAAGCTTGGGTCATTATTGATTGATGGATTTAAATGAGTCTGCTTTGTTAAACTGTGAATGTGGACTTACTGATGTTCTAAATCTGCAGTCTTTCTGTGGAAGCTGCAGGCACTTCTTCCAGTCATCACCAAACCGGATGCTCCCACTGCCCTGGGGAATGTTACCTCCCTTCTGGTGGGCATCTGGTTGCGGGGCCGTTGCCAAGGATCCTGATGTTAGTCCAACTGGCTTGAGTGGTCCTCTAAACTGCCCGTTGGGCTTGTTCAGTCCCATGATGGATGTTGGGTTCTCCGTTCTTGCTGTAGACATGGCTTAGAGAGCTTTTCCTTCAGTCTGCTAATTCCTTAGTCACTCAGTGTAAAGCTAAACTTTTTTTTTTTTCCAATGTTTCCTTAGATCTTGTTTTTCCACTCGTGGAACTAATGTCCTTGTGTTATTTAGCTCACAAAAAAACTAAAACCTTGTTTTCAGGATTTCTAATTTAAAGAATTTATGTATACACTTATACGTACAGACCTCTTGAAAAGAAGAGTCTGGCGTATGAAAATGGTATATTTACAAGGCGCTCCCCAAAAAGAGAGAAATTAGCATTTATATGAATAAATTGATCATATATCCGCTCAAAAACAAACCTATGTGAACGTGTTTCAGAATTTAACAGAGTTCAAACATCTAAAGTAAATTATCCTGAAGCAGTCTTATTCCTGGTGAAAATAGCTTTTTCTGAAGTCGCTTCTCTCTGTGTACAACAACCGGTTAAGTTTTTAATATTGTTTCTATGTTCAAAGATCTTTTAAGCTTTTTTCCTGGACTGAAGTGGTCGTACGTTTCTTTTTTAGAGTCTCAAGTGCTTTTAGTCTTTTACATTTAAACAGACCTGTACTGTCCTCTGATTCACATGGACTATTCCTATGTTTCTGAGTCTTTCAACTTCGTGTGTTTTTTGGTGTGTTATGAAGCAAAAAAAAAATCTATTGCCAACCTCAAAAAATGACTTATACAAAACACTGAGGGAAATAGTTCCAACCCTTTGTGCTGTTCACTTGGACAGTCACAATGTGTGTTCTGCTGTTGTGCTTTTTCAGTTGTTCTCTTCTTTTGCTGTGGTAGATGTGGAGCTGACACACTCCTCAGTTGCATTTGCATTCAACTCCAGGTTACCTGCACGAAAGCAACAATACATCATAAGGACAAAAACACCACACATGAAAACTTGTGTCTGTGCCACTATTGACTGTAGCTAATACTAAAATAAAATTGAGATTTTACATGTATAAATTATTAATGAAACCAAATCTCAACTTTTAAACAAAAAAAACACTAACTAGGACTGTACTTGCAATGATAGAACATGTTAATTATCAGATAGACTCGTTTAAACGTGAGCATTTTAGTTATAACGTGTAACTAGCTAAGTGCACAGATTAGCAAGGTGTTAAGCAAGTTAGGTTACGTGGTAAAAAATGGTCGATATAATAAGTGTAGTTAGCTAGTTGCCAAGTGCAGTGGTCTGGGGCAAAAGCAAAGCAGGAAAACTGTTTTAACAATATCCAAAACCTAAGAAGTTACGAACACACGTTAGTTACACACAAGTTGGCTGTGATAAAACACTACATTAGCTAACTAGGACTGAGCTCAACAAAATATTCCAGTTAACGTTAGCTCTGTTGGTGATTAGTGTACTCGTGAGAATATTAACAAATTGAGCAGCTAACATAGACCCACAATTGGTTTTACCAGCAACCGTTAGATGGCTAACTAATGATTGGTTGTGTGACCACAGTAACGGTAGGCAATCTTTACGTGGATAACTAACTACCTACCTAGTGGCATTAAATGTCCGGTAAAGTAGATTAGCTAAGCTAACGTAGCTAGCTAGAGATGTGAATTTAGCTAGTCAACTACCGCTAGCTAGCTAGCTAACGTTAGCTGTGATAACGTGTTAATCGAAGTTTTGGGGCTGAGTTAGTTTGACTGACAACTTTGAGGCTAACAGTAACTTCACGACACAAGTTCGAGTTGAGGCTGACGATTTAGATAGTCGTCAGATTTCAGAAAGTAAAAATCTTAATAACTAGCTAGCACGTTTGCTTCGCAAACATTGCTGGTTAGCTAGCTAAGTTAGCTAACTATAATAACTAACGTTAAGCGTAGGCTGACTGGTCGACTCTCCTTCAAACATACTAGCCTAGGCAGCCGAGTAGCGCCAATGCACTATCAGCTACTTCAAACAAATACAACATGTTACCTTAATGTTCATCGGACGTCTTCTCTCGTTAACTTAATTGAAGCAAGTGTTCCAAGTATTATGATTTTGTTTGTGTTTCGTGAAACCCACCGACTTGTCTCTCTTTTGTCTCTTCTTAAAAAAAATGACAATTCAACATGGCCGCGCGCTCGCCTTTAGCTTGTTGTCTCTTTTGCTTTCCTACTGGGTCGTCACTAGTTACCACAGCCACAAAGTCATAAACCCCGCCCATTTATACCATTTATCTTGTTAAAATGTGATTTTAACCTGATAACCGTGTGCCTAACATTAAAAAGCTATTTTTTAATTGTAATGCATTTTTACGATATAACCAATTTTTACTTTGTGGCTGTGGTAGCTAATGGAACCCTTCGTTCGTCTGGCTGCGCAGGTACATTAACTATCCAATCAGCGTGTCCTGTTTCGAACTGAAATTGGTTAGCGCTATCTGCTTCCAGTTTCGTGAAACCCAGCGACTTGTTTCTCTTTTTTAAAAACAGAATTACAATTCAACATGGCCGCACGCTCGCCTTTAGCTTGTTGTCTCTTTTGCTTTCCTACTGGGTCGTCACTAGTTACCACAGCCACAAAGTAAACAAAAAAAACCGCCCATTTATACAATTTATCTTCTTAAAATGTGATTTTAACCTGATAACCGTGTGCCTAACCTTAAAAACCGTATGCCTAACCTTAATGCATTTTTACTATATAACCAATATTGACTTTGTGGCTGTGGTAACTAATTGAACCCTTCGTTCGTATGGCTCCGCAGGTACATGAGCTATCCAATCAGCGTGTCCTGTTTCGAACTCAAATGGATTAGTTCTATCTGGGTTCCTCCGGCACAGTACATTTTTTTTCTGGAGGCAAGCCGAAGTTCGGTGCCGATGTCTACGCCCCTTCCTCGGTGATTGGTCAACAGTAGGGATTCTTCAATATAGTCTTTGTTGTTATTCAACCAGAGACGACTCGTTTTCATACAAATGTTTTCATTGAAAAATACTGCACACAAAATCTTAGTCGGATGTGCGCGACTAAGATCTCTTCGGTAAAAACGTCAACATTTATGACAGACCTCTAGACAAATATCTTCGATTAATTGTGACTATTTTGAGGAAGTGTAACTGGCTACGGCGTCTCAAAATGGACAAACAGTGCTATTGCCATTTTGTTCTCGTTTAGCCAGCAGCATACCACCCTGCATCCCACTGCTGGTTTGCTTCTGAAGCGGAGCAGGGTTGGTCCTGGTCAGTCCCTGGATGGGAGACCAGATGCTGCTGGAAGTGGTGTTGGAGGGCCAGTAGAGGCACTCTTTCCTCAGGTAAAAAAAAATTATGGGCAGTGATTGGGGACATTGCTCTGTGTAGGGTGCCGTCTTTCGGATGGGACGTTAAACGGGTGTCCTGACTCTGAGGTCATTAAAGATCCCATGGCACTTATCGTAGGGGTGTTAACCCTGGTGTCCTGGCTAAATTCCCAAGCTGTCCCTCATACCATCATGTTCACCTAATCATCCCCAGCTTACAATTGGCTCATTCATCCCCCTCCTCTCCCCTGTAACTTTTCCCCAGGTCGTTGCTGTAAATGAGAATGTGTTCTCAGTCAACTTACCTGGTAAAATAACGGATAAATAAAAAAAAATAAAGGAAGTATGTGAACACACTCGGTTCGGCTAGGCGCCAGCAGAACTGAAGCACGCTGACTCATTTAACGCTTAAACATTTTACATGTAAACTTCAATGGGTAGGGACGTCCAAGGATTCTGCATAGCACAGACCATTCAACTAATGAAGATCGGTAAGGCAACCAAATATCACACTCATTGCAAGTAAATGTAATTTAAAAAAAACAAACAGCTAAATCAATACTAGTAATAAAAGACAGGTTAGTGCAAGAATGGTGGGGGTTGCTAAGAAAGAGGTTTTATTTTAAGGATGATACATTCCAGAAATATTAGGATATGATAACACAATATGTGAAACCATCAATATAATATCATACATGCCATAGCAGATGCTATTGTCCAAAGCAACTTACAGTTATGTGTGTATACATTATTAGTATGGGTGGGCCCAGCGGGAACACATTAGGTCATCACACATTAGACCTACTGCAAAAAGTTTGCAAAAGCATTTTTCACTGCCCACCAACCTTGTCTTCAGATCTCCAACCAACATCTGACAATATGAGGGTGAGTAACTTCATAAAAGAGGGGAATAGTTGAGTACCTGTTGTCTTCCTCAGTTGCTATTGGCAGAGGGAGAGTGGCAGTGTCCTCAATACACCAGAGGCAGATGCTTACGGCGTTAGGTTTCCGTTAGGCTGGCGCCTAGCCGAAGTCGGTTAGGTGAACCGCACGAGTGAGCTTGCATACTCTCTTAAAAGACCTTCATTTGGAAAAAAAAAAAGAAGCGTCAATAGTACTGTTTGTCCATTTTTTGACACCGTAGCCAGTATATACTTTCTCAAAATGGTCAATCTAAGAAACAAAAACCAAATGTCATTCATTTTCACATTTTTGACAAGGAGAGCTTAGTCGCACAATTTGACATCTAAGATATTTGGTGCAGTATTTGTCAATGAAATGTGCGTGAAAACAAGTAATCTCTCGTTGAATGACAAATACTTTATTGAAGAATCCCTACTGTTGACCAATCACCGACGAAGGGGTGTAGACTTCGGCTTGCCGAACAAGCAAAGAAAAAGAAAAAACCTTACCAAAGTCCAAAACGAACTAAATGTCATCATGATATATGCACAAACTCTTCCTAACGGTTTCAGCTGGGAAGGATGCGGACGCCTTTACGCCCATCTGCCATCCCCGCCCACAACGCCTTAGCCAAACTGAAACCTACTCGAAGTTTCCACGTCATCTCCCGACGCCCTTAGACATGGGTGGATGTCGAATACTGACTTGTATCAGGGGTGACCTGGCTGGGTTCTCAACCTTTTTTGGTTACTCTACCACAAGTACATTATTCTCTGCCTGAAGTACCCCCTCATGTACATTTTTACCAGTAAGGCTATGGTCTCATGAGTCTTCAAGTACCCTCTGCGGATAGGTGCTAGTACGCCTGGTTGAGAACCACTTAGGTCTACCAATTGGTTGGGTTTTCACATGGGGTGTCATTCTGAAAGTACAGGTTTTCAACATTCTCTGTCACACCACATCTCCATCAGTAGAAAGGGGTTCAGGTTCTCACATGGAAAAATGTACTGCTGCATGTCATCTATTGGACATCTACATTACTGTGAGGGTTGATTGTTGACATGTCTTGAATGAGTTGTTTGTGAGACCAGTTTGTTCCATGTGTCAGAAAAAGTACTGAACAGTAAGAGATGATGTTGAGTGACATCTACATCAGCACACAATGAGTTGGACGGGGAGACAGGAAAGCATGTCACAAATCTCCCTCAAGCCTAATATGAGTATTTCCTTCATTTAATTAGATGTTGTGGTTAGCCACATAGCTGATGACTTCCCCAATTGTCACTCCTTTTCTGAACAATTGTGCATCAGGCTCATAAAGGCTGTCACATTATAATGCTTTATTTGGATTTGGTAATATCAGAACCATGTGAACACTTGTGGAGTTATATTGAATAAAAACAAATAATGTTAGAGCTAAAATTCAAAGATAGGATGACACCTGCTCCAGTTGATTTCATTGGTTGTAATCATACATGTTTGCATCACTTTTTAAAATAAAAACAGAAGCATTGTCATTTGAAGGTGATCAACTGTATATTGTACTGAATTCAGTTAAGAGGGGTGTTGTAAATCTAGCTTTGTGGTTTCTCCTGCAGACCATCATAACTTTCCTCTCTAACAGAATGTTAGTCACTGTGTCCAGGTGATCACCGAGCCGGTTAGTTCAGTCTTTCTCTGCTGTGTGAGACTAACTTAAATATCAGAATACATACCATACTTTACATTCTGTTCTCTACAATGGTGCAGTTATACATATAATTGTGATATGAAAAAGGTACATATAAAAAGGCTGGATGCTCAATTAACTATGGACTCAATTATCTGCAGCAAGAAAATCAATTACATCAGGTCTTTAACATTCAGGTCTGCTAAATTTAAAAAAAGGATTCTACTTTATTCATTTCAAACTAGTTTTTCAAGGGCTCTATAAAGCAACATTATTGCTGCACCGTGTGATAAACTTCAGATAAGTTTTGATGATTTGCAATATGGATCTACTTCGTCATGGAGGTGACCAAACAAATTCAGATTCCACCACTCATCTTAATCTTACATTGTCATGCCAACCTTGGCCTTTTCACTGGAAATCATCCCCATCAAGTCAGGAGATCACTCATCATGATGATTATAACTGCATGTACACATGACGCAAAGACGCAGCTGCTTGTGGAATAAACGAGAATCAAAGATTAAACCCGAAGGGTACAAATAAGTCGGAGCAAAATGCATAACATTATGAAATAATATTTCTTAAATCTGTTTATTTTAATACAAAAATGACAGATTAGATATATGCAGATAAATGGGACAAACCTAGCGTTTTTACTGGACTAATGACCTATACTGAGGATAGTAGAATTTTCACAAACAAATTTACAGTGTCATAGGGGAAATCTACAAATCACCCAATTTGTAGCTTTTTCAATCTCATAAAACATACAACCAGTATTATGCAAAGTGTGTTTTAGGACAGAATTACAATCAGTGGTTAGTTATGATTATCAATAAACATAGGACATGTTATCACATACTGAAGCAGGATAAGGAGAGTGTGGTCAAAGGTTACTAGATGACTACAATAGGCATAATCTGTCCCAGGATGGCATTTAGGTGGGCAAGATGTTTACCATAAATACATCTTGATTTGATGGCTCACCTTGCATGGTGATGAGGAAGAAAATGTTGCCTCCCTTGAGGAATTCTCTATGCTTCAGGTGCGTCAAGGTTAGGAACTTTAAGTAACCATCTGCAGGGTTTACGTCACCAGTTTTCTAGCATTCCGACTTCACGGGGATTGTTCCAGGAATCATGGTCTGAAAAATGGCGGAATACCTAGCGTCATACACATGCAAGGAGATGGGGGCTGTCTCATAATACATCCAAGAGGGCGGAGCAGTAAGACGCGTTTGTTTGTCCCATGTAAATATTGTCTTTTTCTGTATACATCTTTTTTTTCAATTTTCAAATTAAATATACCTTCCTGCAACCCGCCTCACCCAATGTGGTACGGATCTGCAAATTTGTTTTGGACCTTATAACTGGAACCTCCATCAGAAGCTAGCCAGCTAATTAGCTACTAGCTTTTTAGTCATTGTTAGCCACTGCTCGCAGTCTTTACCTTTAGCTCGGACTCCAGCCGCTTTAGCCCGGATAGTCCAGATAATACCTGCCAGTCTGCACAGCACGATATCAGCCCTGAGCATATCGGACTGCTTTTTTTCACACTACATCACCAGATTCCTGCCGCAAGCTCTGGACCGGATCTTCGCAGCTAGCTAGTTGCTACCGAGTGGCTATTGTGGCTAACGCCCTTGTCCAGAAGTATGCACCAGCTAGCCTTGAGCTAGGCCCATTTCCCAGCTAACAAACAAAGTACACCAACTACAATACCTCTTGCCAATTGCCCTGGACCTTTTGTCGACACGGAGCCCCGCCGATCTATCACGACTGGTCTGCTGACGTAATTCGGCGGATGTGCTCTCAACCGGCCTCTGCGTCGTGGATGTTGGTGTTGATCCATCTGCTAGCCCCGGCCTGCTAGCTTCCTGAACGCCATGTCTCCCACTCGCCTTGCATAGTAATTGACTACCGAACGGCTCCCTGTTTCATCTTTGCTGCTCATTGGACCCTATGATCACTCGGCTACACAGCTGATGCCTGCTGGACTGTTCATTAACACAGTACTTCATTTTGTTTATCTGTCGGCCTCAGCCTCATACTCAGGCCCTGTGTGTAGCTAACTGACCCTCTGCCCATTCATCACCATTTACCCGTTGTTGTCCTAGCGGTTTACCCGTTGTTGTCTTAACTCTCCCAATCAACACCTGTGTTTGCTTTATGCCTTTCTCTAACATCAATATGCCATGTATACTGTTGATTAGAGCAGCTCTCATTGTTTTATTTTACTGCGGAGCCCCTAGTCCTGCTCAACATGCCGCAGATCGTCCCCTTGTCCCACCCCCCACACATGCAGAGACCGCACCTAGCTTAACTGGCGCCTACAGAGAGGAAACCTCTCTCATCGTCACTCAATGCCCAGGTTTATCCCCACTGTACTCGCACTCTACCATACCCTTGTCTGTACACTATGCCCTGAATCTATTCTACCACGCCCAGAAATCTGCTCCTTTTATTCTCTGTTCCCAAAGCACTAGACGACCAGTTCTTATAGCCTTTATCCATACCCTCCTCCTACTCCTCTATTCCTCTGGTAAAGTAGAGGTTAACCCAGGCCCTGTCTGTCCCCAGGTGCTCTCATTTGTTGACTTCTGCAACCGTAAAAGCCTTGGGTTCATGCATGTTAACATCAGAAGCCTCCTCCCTATGTTTGCTTTATTCACTGCTTTAGCACACTCCGCCAAGGCTGAGGTCCTAACCGTGTCTGAATCCTGGCTTAGGAAGGCCACCAAAAATTCTGAAATTTCCAGCCCCAATTACAACATTTTCTGTCAAGACAGAACTGCTAAAGGGGCGGAATTGCAATCTACTGTATAGATAGCCTGCAGAGTTCTGTCATACTATCCAGGTCTATGACCAAACAGTTCGAGCTTCTACTTTTAAAGATCCATCTCTCCAGAAATAAGTCCCTCATTGTTGGCGCTTGTTGTAGACCCCCCTCAGCTCCCAGCGGTGCCCTGGACACCATATGTGAATTGATTGCCTCCTATATATCTTCAGAGTTCGTACTGCTAGGTGACCTAAACTGGGATATGCTTAACACCCCAGCCGTCCTACAATCTAAGCTAGATGCCCTCAATCTCACAGAAATTATCAAGGAACCTACCAGGTACAACCCCAAATCCGTAAACATGGGCTCCCTCATAGATATCATCCTGACCAACTTGCCCTCAATACACCTCTGCTGTTTTCAACCAGGATCTCAGCGATCACTGCCTCATTGCCTGCGTCCGTTATGGGTCTGTGGTCAAACGACCACCCCTCCTCACTGTCAAGCGCTCCCTAAAACACTTCTGCGAGCAGGCCTTTCTAAGCGACCTGGCCCAGATATCCTGGAAGGATATTGACCTCATCCCGTCAGTAGAGGATTCCTGGTTGTTCTTTAAAACTGCTTTCCTCACCATCTTAAATGAGCAAGCCCCTATCAAAAAATGTAGAACTAAGAACAGATAGTCTTTGGTTCACTCCAGACTTGACTGCCCTTGACCAGCACAAAAACACCCTGTGACGTACTGCAGTTTTGGGACACTGTAAAGTCCATGGAGAATAAGAGTACCTCCTCCCAGCTGCCCAATGCACTGACTAGGAAACACGGTCACCACTGATAAATCGAGAATTACAATAAGTATTTCTCTACGGCTGGCCATGCTTTCCACCTGGCTACCCAAACCCCGGCCAACAGCTCTACACCCCCCGCAGCAACTGCCTCAGCCACGCTCAAGGTCCTAAACGATATCATAACCACCATCGATAAAAGACAGTACTGTGCAGCAGTCTTCATCGACCTGGCCAAGGCTTTGGACTCTCAATCAACGTATTCTTATCGGCAGACTCAACAGCCTTGGTTTCTCTAATGACTGCCTCGCCTGGTTCACTAACTACTCCTCAGATAGTGTTCAGTGTGTCAAATCGGAGGGCCTGTTGTCCGGACCTCTGGCAGTCTCTGGGGGTGCCCAGGGTTCAATTCTCGGGCCGACTCTTTGCTCTGTATAGATCAATGATGTCACTCTTGCTGCGGGTGATTCTTTGATCCACTTCTACACAGACGACACCATTCTGTATACATCTGGTCCTTCTTTGGACACTTAACAAACCTTCAAACGAGCTCCAACGCCATACAACACTCCTTCCGTGGCCTCCAACTGCTCTTAAATGCAAGTAAAACTAAATGCATGCTCTTCATCCAATCGCTACCCGCCCGCCCGACTAGCATCACTACTCTGGACGGTTCTGACTTAGAATATGTGGAAAACTATTAATACCTAGGTGTCTGGCTAGACTGTAAACTCTCCTTCCAGACTCACATTAAGCATCTCCAATCCAAAGTTAAATCTAGAATTGGCTTGCTATTTCGCAACAAAGCCTCCTTCACTCATGCTGCCAAACATACCCTCGTAAAACTGACTATCCTACCTATCCTTGACTTCGGCGATGTCATTTACAAAACAGCCTCCAACACTCTACTCAGCAAATTGGAAGCAGTCTATCACAGTGCCATCCGTTTTGTCACCAAAGCCCCATATACTACCCACCACTGCGACCTGTATGCTCTCGTTGGCTGGTCCTCGCTACAGATTCGTCGCCAAACCCACTGGCTCCAGGTCATCTATAAGTCTTTGCTAGGTAAAGCTCCGCCTTATCTCAGCTCACTGGTCACCATAGCAACACCCACCCGTAGCATGCGCTCTTGCAGGTATATTTCACTGTTCATCCCCAAAGCCAACACCTGCTTTGGCCGCCTTTCCTTACAGTTCTCTGCTGCCATTGACTGGAACGAATTGCAAAAATCACTGAAGTTGGAGACATATCTCCCTCACTAACTTTAAGCGTCAGCTGTCAGAGCAGCAAACCGATCGCTGCAGCTGTACACAGCCAGTCTGTACATAGCCCATCCAACCAACTACCTACCTCATCCCATATTTGTTTTTCTGCTCTTTTGCACACCAGTATTTCTACTTGCACATCCTTATCTGCACAAATATCACTAGTGTAAATTGCTAAATTGTAATTACTTCGCCACTATTGGCCTATTTATTGCCTTACCTCTTTACTTCATTTGCACACACTGTATATAGATTTTTCTATTGTGTTATTGACTGTACGTTTGTTTATCCCATGTGTTTGTCGCACTGCTTTGCATTTATCTTGGCCAGGTTGCAGTTGTGAAGGAGAACTTGTCCTCAACTGGCCTACCTGGTTAAATAAAGAGGAAATAAAAAAAAAGATATGAATCATATGACTGAATGCAAATGCTCCTATAAGCATGGCCATTTCTGTTTGCCATGGTCTCTGAAGGGTTTGTTTGTAAATGTGATCATGTGGGTATTGCAAGAAAAATATTGGAAATGAGCTATACCCTTACTATAATCGATTGTGTTTTGGACACACTTGTAATGAATGTTAGAATTTCTCTTACCGTCCTGAAGTGAGGGTTCAGTGGTAATGCTGATTTGCTTGGACATGCGTTGCTGGATGTGGGGATTCTGGTCCAGCAGTTGAATCGTCACTTGTCGACTGGGGCAAGGGCACTGGAGTTGGTCCTCATAATTTCCTGTGACTAAGCGCACAGACTCCAAACAACATTTCACGAAGATAAATGGTAATCTGGTAGGCATAGCCCTCTGGGGAGTAATTCCTGGGGCTGTACACAACGGTGTTAGTCACTGGTGGTTAAAAGATTCTCAAAGTCTCTAATCTGCCAGGTGTGATGGGATATTCGGTTTCTGACGGGTTGATGTCATCGATGGAAACCCGCCGGTAGACTGTCCTGCTCCTTTACGCACCTCAAACTCCACCTGGAAGGTTTTGGTGCCATTCAGGGGCACGTGGTAGGGCATCCAATGAGATCCTGGGGAACCTTCAGAGAGAGACACTAGAGATGAAACAATTAATTCCATCAATGAATTTTCCAAGTGGTTGATTCACCTTCTCATTATCCTAATCTGCGATCTGTCCCATGAGGCGGAGAGTTCCTTTAGGGTCTCTCTCATCACGGTACTCTCTGATCCAGATGTTTAGCTGGTCTAACTCGTTACCACTGTGGCAGTAGAACTGCAGACACTGGACACTGCACTTCCTGCTGGGAGTCATCTCCTTGCTCTCCAGCCGGGCTGTGTCCCCCTCCTGGCCTGACGCTGTGCTGGCATGCATGAAGAAACCAGTACCTGGGTAAAGTAGGGTGAGCAGTTTTAATGGTCTGATGACTTTGATATTTGTATCTAATGGTCCTACAGCACAAGTTCAGTTTACTGTCTGTATTAACAGCATTTTCATGAAGGAGTCAACTGTTGGTAAAGTGTGAACTGTACTACAGCGTTAAATCTCACCTTCGGTCTTCCCCAAGTTGGTGAAATCGGAGTAGGGCCCCCCAATGACAGTTTTCATTTATTTCCAGCCACCTACCAAACTCTTGGTGCAGCGACTCATCCCACACAATCTCTGGTTGTCGAAGTTGCAATGTTCCATAGATGAAATAGATTTTTCTACAGGAGGAAAATACATGTTTTTCAACTTGGACATACAGTACAGTAAACCTGCTTGGTTTCATGACACACACTTACTGCATTTGTATAGCTTGTTCAGCATCAAGGAATCTTGTGGGCTCATTTCAAGGCATTGTCCAATAATTGATTGGTACTCCGGTTGCTTAGAGATGGTAGGTCCCGCTCCCTTGCTGAATGATGTCTCACTAATGCAGCACTGAGCTGTAGTCATACAGGAAACCCAGGGTGGTCGAATAATGGGGAGAGACTTTCACAAAGTTCCTCTCATGACCTGTAGACAAGGGGTGGATTCATAACACTTAATTACTGCTTTAGTTTACCACCTCAAATTAAAGTCTTGAAAAACAGCCTGTTACACGCATGATAAATAACCATAATTTACTTTCACGTACAACATTTTGCTAACATCGTGAAGACAACATTCAAGACAATGTATATAAAGTGAATTTAATAAAATAAATGTAGACCTTATTTTTAGAATTTATAACTGAAAAACGCTGAAGAAAATGTGAACAAACCACATCTTGTGTTTTTCCAAACAATGGTCACATATTCATCCCTGTCATATTATTATTTTATTTTTTATTTTTTTGAAGTCGATGCATGATTTTAGTCTGAACTGCTCAAAGGCCCGCAGAATGATCCCTTTTGTATTCAAAGCTGAGTTCATATAGAAAACACATGGTAAAAGTGATGGCAAATTAGGGCCTTGAGGAAGGATCCTTCACTTATCCAACCTTTATTTATCAACCTGGTGGGAAGGCCTTCACACAGTATAGGAACAGATTACATACGCACAACCACTGTTTTCTGAGCAGATGCTGGATGCAGAATAATATGTTCAGTAATTGGTCAAAAGAGACCGCAATCTTTGCTCCTATGTGGTTTATTGGAGACAATATTTTGGTTTTCATTAGGTCTCCATTTACAAAGAGCAAGCCAATGTTCTGTGTATAGACATATGACATCCCACCTGAGGACATCCCTCAAGTGACAAGTTCTCTGAAAAGTGTAGTTAATTTAATCTGATTGTCATAAGGTTCCATGACTTTGTCCACACAGGGCATCTGAACACACAAAATACATTTTGATGATTTTCATTACATTGTGGGTGTTTTATTTAACTTCTGTACACCTGTGGTGTTCCCGGTCAAAAATGACCAGTCATTAGAAATGAATGGGTGAGACAACAATTAGTGTATAAAATTGAGTTCAGGCACATGCCCATTCATCAGATGGACACACTTCCTCTCCCAGACCCCCACATGCATGTGTGTTTGAGTACACACACACCTCACTCCCCTTCTTGGCTTCCATGGCAACTCCCACGGGAACCTTTCCCCCACCAGAACCACACCTGTTGGCATTCTCACAAACAATCGCAACATTGTTTCAATAATATATAGGACTTTCCTTGCAGCTCTAGTATATAAAGCTTTTTTGAGGCCTGGCTCACAATTCATTCTGTGGCACCACAATGACCAAACAATATACTGTATGTGAAGCTCTTGATCATATCTTTGATCATGACACTGATGAGGAGGAGAGCGTCCTTGGTAGTTAAACTTTGACACAAAGTAGTCTGTGATAAATAGCACAATGTTTCATCTGAGTATTTGTTATAGTCAAAATAATCCATGCAGTATCCTTTTTTTACTCAAAAACTAGTTGTATGAGCTCAGGTCAATAAGGCCTACAGGCCATAAATAGCAAATAGAAGTTCAAAACTTGTAATGTTCACAAGAACTTAAGTTGATAAAATGATCTAACACAACATTAAGTGATAATATATGTATTATTATAGCTTTATAATCAGCTATAATGGGGCGGTCATTTTGGACCGGGAACACAGAATGAATTAACATGAAATGAACACAACAGGAGGGTTAAATGGGTTAAAGGGTTAAATGGAGACCTGATGAACATTTTTACTCACCAAGGCTTTCTAGCACATAAGGGACAGGAAGGTCCCATAATTTGTCCTTGTTCAAAACGGCATTCCTGGAAACCCTTCGTAAATGCGGAGGCTACATGATTTAAATACACCAGAAATAGTAAATGACAGTGAAAGAGTACATCTGAAGCCAGCAGAATATTCATCAACATCAGTCATCTTTTATAGGGTATACTGACCTCGATTATATCTCCCTCACGTAAGTCTAAGTCTGGAAATTAAATGCAGTACATTATTATTCACTACAGAATCAAAGTAAAACAAAGTCTAAAAGAATATTGCAGTACATAATGACAACAACCAACTTTAGTTGCATATCTCAGCTCAACCTACCTGTCATGGTTTGTTGATGGAGCAGACCAAGACGCAGTGAGGTTTCCAGTATACATACTTTAAGTGCAAACTGGCAAAAAAAAACAATAAACAAAGAACGAACCGTCACGCAAATGTGGCACATGCAGGTACACACACAACTACAAACAATAACCCACCATGCAGGTGGGAAAAGGAACAACCTAAATTGGATTCCCAATTAGAGGCAACGACAACCAGCTGCCTCTAATTGGGAACCACACTCAAAAAAACACCATGAAGTCTGTAAGACAACCCTAGTCACGCCCTGGCCTAACCCCCATAGAGAAACTCAGAGGGCTCTCCATGGCCAGGACGTGACACTACCCATGTTTATTCTGTTGATGTCCAAGTCGAAATCCTCAATATCTTGAAAAATAACAAAACAGACAATTAAGTTTGAAATAAAACATTATTAATAATTGTTAGTATCCATTTTGTATTTGAATGTAGATTAAAAGTAACACAGTTTTCCAAAAGTGTAAATTTAAAAAATCGTATAGGCCAATACAAAACCTTTGGTATGGACTACTAAAACTCCATAGTGTATTTATTTCCCTGGTTATTATGTAAATACAATGATGTATGGCTCGAGTATACAAACTCACCTCTGAACATTGCTTGAGGCTGCGGATGAAGAACAAAATATGATTTTGTAGCAATTCCGGGTAAATTAATAAATAACTTAACCATGTACATTTTTCTGATCATGTCTTTGTAATTTGAAAATGTAATATTTTTTTTATCAATTGGTATTCACAGTTCAATCTCTTACCCGAGACAAAGTTATGAAGTCCACAACTAGGAAAATATAAATATACATTCTCCTATGGATACGAAACATTTGTCCCTGCTATGGTCAAGTTACCTAAAATTTGAAATACTATGCAATAACTAACACAAACACCAAACCAAATCTTGTCATGTGAAAAAAAAGTTGTAAATCATAAGACAAATGTATTAAAATCTTGTATTTCTTCCTTTTTCTCTATCCTTATAGTGTATGTCCAGGTATTGCAACGGATCAAGACTTGAAGTGAAGTGACTCAAAACTTGGAACATTTACCCTCTCTTTATTAACATAGTTTTTCCTTGCAGGCCTGTGAGTTAGCATTGCAAACAACTATTCATCACAAACACAATGATCATGCTATTAAATAACATGTATTTGCACAAGGAAAGAAATGGTGTACCTTGAACAAACATGACATCTTCTTTATTGCTCAAAGCAAATCATCTACGTGTATGATGTATGGAAGTAAGAAAGAGGTGTGGGAATCAATGGCCAGGTAATAACTGTAGTAATTATAATAGCTTTAATTACTGAATAACAATAAGTAATTGCACTTAAGAACCTTGGCGTGACCATGGACAGCACCCTGTCGTTCTCTGAAAACATCAAAGCGGTGACTCGCTCCTGCAGGTTCATGCTCTACAACATCTGTAGAGGACGTCCCTACCTCACACAGGATGCGGCACAGGTCCTAATCCAGGAACTTGTCCTCTCCCGTCTGGACTACTGCAACTCTCTGTTGTCTGGGCTCCCCGCTTGTGTCATCACACCCCTGTAACTAGTCCAGAACGCTGCAGCGCGCCTGGCGTTCAACCTTCCCAAGTTCTCCCATGTCACCCAGCTCCTCTGCCAGCCTGCCAGAAAGAGAAGATGGGTGAGCTTCCTCATTATGAAGGAGTTTGTGCAGGCCAAGGCTCTTCCTGAATCAGTGAGCTACAGATGGAATAGCTGGTTTGATGCAGTGAAGTACCATGCAGAGCATGTTCATCTGTACAGAGAGTTTCTGTTGGCAGAAAAGTCATCATCCCAGGCAGTCACAAACATCCTCAGCCAGCTGGAAACAGAGGAGAAGGTTGCTGCATTGTTGCCTAGATTCTTGCATTACTTTTTTTCATTTATAATGAAACACTTAGTAGAACTCTGTATTGAAGCACTTGCCTTGATAAAACATAGTGCAATGTTGTGTTGCATCATTACACATTTACTGTTATATCTTATTAAATTGTTTTTTTCAAAAACAAAAAATATCCAAAAATGTGTAAACATGTTTTTGTTTTGTCATATGGGGTTTTGTGGGTCAGCTGAAAATGCACAAAAACGCACGAAATCTGCTGAAAACACATTATGTACATATATGCGCGAATTGAATGTGAGGTTGGGCTGCAATATCCTACTATGTGTCCGTTCAGTCAACTAGAATAATTATTGTTTGTGAAGTAAGTATGGTGATTATTATTAAGGTTCTGGTCGTCTGAGATACAGGCTATACAACAAACAATATAACTATAGAATTAAGAAACTAAAGTAAATAAAGTAATAATGAAATAAATGCAAAAAATAAAATATAACATTAACAAATGTTTGGTTGCTTTAAGACTAATAAGTCGTGTCTACACAATAATATTGGAGCGGTTCCAATGTTTAGCCTACATCCAATGGCAAATACTGTTTTCTATGCTTGATTTCACTTAATATTTCTGGGTGTTGTTGCGGTCATTGCAGTCAGAAAACATATGTTGGCCGATCAAAACCCTTGCGGCTGATGTTGCTTTCTCTCCCCAAGTCGCACGGGAAAATAACGGAACACTGACCCAAAATAATGTGGGGCGCGTTCCAGCTCGTCAACACAGTCGGCTGAAAGGGGGGGGGGGTTACTTTCTGCGTTGTTCGGGTTATATAAGAATATCAAATTAAATTAATCTAATAAACGCTTTTCCAGGCAGTTTGAATGTATATTCTTATTCTGTGCAAAATCTGTTTATGTTGACCTACACCACAAATGCGCATCATGACTTCAACAAAGAAGGGAACATGGAACGTACCCGATCCTCCCATGCGATCATGCTCTTTCCGGGTAAGTGAAGTATGCAATAAAACAATGTGGTTGTAATCGCTAGTATGTAATGTTATGGAGATTGATTTATAGTTTTTTACGACATTTCTCAAACCACTATGCATTTTCACTGATCTGTCAAGGTTTTCAATGAAAATCTTAGCTATATGCCTACTCAACAGTTTCAGCTAGCTAGCGAGCTAGGCTACAGTCTATGTGTAGCGGGTTTCTGCAATAGTATTATGAAAAGACAGGACAGGAACACATCAGTCTTCAATGCACCATCTGACAAGTTATTCTTTCTCTCTCAGTCTTTTCTCAGACTGAGGAGAACGGGAGCTACGGGTAGTACCAGGGTGTTAGTGGGTGTCGTAAGCACTCAGATAAAACAAAATACATTTAATGAAATAAAACCCAGAGATGTTAATATCATTCAGCTGCTGTAACTGCCTACTTAACATCAACATACAGCACTAGTAGTGCAACAATAAAATATAGACACCAAAAGTAAAGTTCCTGGCGATCATAGCGATCTGACTCCCCCCTTCTGTCTGAACTTGGAATATTCCTGTTCGCGGGCTTTGGCCACTGACCCTTAACCTGGTTGTTCTGTTCTGCGTTGTGTACTATTGTAATAATTTGAAGTTTGATGGAATAACCATTTTAACTCTCCTACA
>QNTS01000562.1:95416-136059 GCA_003317085.1 Hucho hucho | reverse complement strand
TATTCTAGGTCAGAGCCGTCCAGGGTAGTGATGCTAGTCGGGCGGGCGGGTGCAGGCAGCGAACGGTTGAAAAGCATGCATTTGGTTTTACTAGCGTTTAAGAGCAGTTGGAGGCCACGGAAGGAGTGTTGTATGGCATTGAAGCTCGTTTGGAGGTTAGTTAACACAGTGTCCAAAGAAGGGCCAGAAGTATACAGAATGGTGTCGTCTGCATAGAGGTGGATCAGAGAATCACCGGCAGCAAGAGCGACATCATTGATGTATACAGAGAAGAGAGTCGGCCCAGGAATTGAACCCTGTGGCACCCCCATAGAGACTGCCAGAGGCCCGGACAACAGGCCCTCCGATTTAACACACTGAACTCTGTCTGCAAAGTAGTTGGTGAACCAGGCGAGGCAATCATTAGAGAAACCAAGGCTGTTGAGTCTGCCAATAAGGATGTGGTGATTGACAGAGTCGAAAGCCTTGGCCAGGTCAATGAATACGGCTGCACAGTAATGTCTCTTATCGATGGCGGTTATGATATCGTTTAGTACCTTGAGCGTGGCTGAGGTGAACCCGTGACCAGCTCGGAAACCGGATTGCACAGTGGAGAAGGTACGGTGGGATTCGAAGTGGTCAATGATCTGTTTATTAACCAGGCTTTTGAAGACTTTAGAGAGGCAGGGCAGGATGGATATAGGTCTATAGCAATTTGGGTCTATGGTGTCACCCCCTTTGAAGAGGGGGATGACCGCGGCAGCTTTCCAATCTATTGGGATCTCGGACGACACTAAAGAGAGGTTGAGCAGACTGGTAATAGGAGTTGCAACAATGGCGGCAGATAGTTTTAAAAAGAGAGTGTCCAGATTATCTAGTCCAGCTGATTTTTACGGGTCCATATTTTGCAGCTCTTTCAGAACATCTGCTATCTGGATTTGGGTGAAGGAGAAGCTGGGGAGGCTTGGACAAGTAGCTGCGGGGGGGGGGGGGCGGAGCTGTTGACCGGGGTTGGGGTAGCCAGGAGGAAAGCATGGCCAGCCGTAGAGAAATGCTTGTTGAAATTTTCGATTATCATGGATTTATCGGTGGTGACCGTGTTACCTAGCCTCAGTGCAGTGGGCAGCTGGGAGGAGGTGCTATTGTTCTCCATGGACTTGACAGTATTCCAAAACTTTTTGGAGTTAGAGCTACAGGATGCAAATTTCTGTTTGAAAAAGCTAGCCTTTGCTTTCCTGACTGACTGCGTGTATTGGTTCCTGACTTCCCTGAACAGTTGCATGTCGCGGGGACTATTCGATGCAATAGCAGTCCGCCACAGGATGTTCTTGTGCTGGTCAAGGGCAGTCAGGTCTGGAGTGAACCAAGGGCTGTATCTGTTCTTAGTTCTACATCTTTTAAAAGGGGCATGCTTATTTAAGATGGTGAGGAAGTTGCTTTTAAATAACGACCAGGCATCCTCGACTGACGGAATGAGGTCAATATCCTGCCAGGATACCCGGGCCAGGTCGAATAGAAAGGCCTGCTCGCAGAAGTGTTTTAGGCAGCGTTTGACAGTGATAAGGGGTGGTCGTTTGACCGCGGGCCCATAGCGGATGCAGGCAATGCATTTAAGACTGTAAATCTAAATGTCATTATTTGACTGATATTTTTTGGGTTTCTGGAAGTTATTTTGTCATTAATGATTCCAGGTAAATAGGTTCCACAAGGTTGGAGTGTACCCCCTGCCACTCCTTAGCAAGAGGAAGAAGGATAACATTTTGTCGTCAACTGCGCTGTGTCCTCACAGTGGTATGATGAATCAGACCTCAATGGCAGCAATCCAAAGGTTGTATGAGGCAATTGTGAAAGGTATTTGGACAGAAATATGTGTGTTTGTCTACCTTAAGACCCTATCCCTCAACCACCACATCCGTCAGACTGTAAAAAACAAATTATTCCACTTAGGCAAATTCGCCAAAGTCAGCCCCTCCCTCTCCTGTCCTGCCGGCCGAAACTCTCATCCATGCTTTCATCTTCTCCCGAATAGACTATTTCAACTCACTACTCCCCGGCACTAACACAGACTCCCTCGATCAGCTCCAGATGGTTCAAAACTCAGCAGCCCATCTTCCAACCCACAGTAAATCCTGGCAGCATATCACCCCCATCCTCTGTGAACTCCACTGGCCCCCTTTCTCCCACCGCATTAATTACAAGATCCTCCTGACCTAAAAAGCTCTCCCCCACCTTTGCTACCCCTTATCTCTCTGACTTTCTTCTCTCCTACCAGCCCTCTCTCCGCTCAACCACAGTTGGCCACCTTGTCATCCCCAGGTCCAAGCTCCAGAGTTTCAGTGACAGGGTTGCTCCTAGGCTCTGGAACTCCCTCCATCCAGCCATCCGTGACTCTGAGTCGATCATCATCTTTCAGTCCCGCCTTAAAACCAACCTCTTCACCATGGCCTACCCTTACCTCCCCCTCCACCATTCCCACACACATCTCTTCTGTTTCACACATTCGCACACACACTCACACATACGCACAACACCTGCTCGCTCGCTCACCTGCTGTCTCACTCACATACTCACACATCACACCCTTTCCTTGAGCCCTTTTTACCTCTATCTAGCCCCGTTTATACCTGGTTCTAACATGCATTATATGTCCTGATCTTGTCCACAGTCTGATTGTGCCCACATTTTCAGACAGGTGTAGACGATTAAAATAAGCATTGTGATCAGATCTTCCTGACCACGTCTGGAGGTGACAGTGAAACCATGTAGATCATCCTTCCTTCTAAAATCATTGACTGGTGGCACCATTGACTTATGGAATGTCTTAAAATAAATAAATATTATTTNATCTCTCTGACTTTCTTCTCTCCTACCAGCCCTCTCTCCGCTCAACCACAGTTGGCCACCTTGTCATCCCCAGGTCCAAGCTCCAGAGTTTCAGTGACAGGGTTGCTCCTAGGCTCTGGAACTCCCTCCATCCAGCCATCCGTGACTCTGAGTCGATCATCATCTTTCAGTCCCGCCTTAAAACCAACCTCTTCACCATGGCCTACCCTTACCTCCCCCTCCACCATTCCCACACACATCTCTTCTGTTTCACACATTCGCACACACACTCACACATACGCACAACACCTGCTCGCTCACTCACATACTCACACATCACACCCTTTCCTTGAGCCCTTTTTACCTCTATCTAGCCCCGTTTATACCTGGTTCTAACATGCATTATATGTCCTGATCTTGTCCACAGTCTGATTGTGCCCACATTTTCAGACAGGTGTAGACGATTAAAATAAGCATTGTGATCAGATCTTCCTGACCACGTCTGGAGGTGACAGTGAAACCATGTAGATCATCCTTCCTTCTAAAATCATTGACTGGTGGCACCATTGACTTATGGAATGTCTTAAAATAAATAAATATTATTTTGAAAGAATATCTGTCAAAGAATTAGCATACAAGGCGGGACCAGTAAATCGGTTCACAATGCGGACACAGTGGACAGATAAGACCATGTGAAGACGCATTTCTAAAAATGTGGGTACAATCAGAATGTGGACAAGATCAGGACAAAGGATGCATGTTTGCGCCAAATAATTTTGTTTAATGTTTTTCTTCCTTTTGTTTAGTCTGCTGTTGTTTAGTTAGATTATTGATTGTTTGTTAGTTTCTACAATTGTAAAGCTGTGTAACGTCCAGGCCTGAGTGTTCAGGCTGGAGTGTTTAGTTTTGTTTTGGTGTTGGGTTTCTTCAGTTCTATGGTGTGTATTTCTATGTTGGGGTAATGGTTCCCAATTAGAGGCAGCTGAGTCTCGTTACCTCTAATTGGGAACCATATATATGTTTGGGGTTTGCACTTAAGTTTTGTGGGTTATTGCTAAATGTGATGGCCATCGTGGTTAGGTTCACGCCATCGTGGTTAGGTTCACGCCATCGTGTTTAGGTTTATGCCTGTGTCCAGTTTAGGACTTAGCGTTTGTGTTCACGTCATCGTTTATTGTTTTGTTCATGTCACGTTCGCTAATAAAGTATGTATTCTGGATACTTCGCTGCGCATTGGTCTGTCCAAGGAGATAATCGTGACAAGCTGTATGTTTCATGTATAATTATTGTTATTATTAAAGTAGAAGAGTTAGTTCAGGCAAGCAACATTTCAACACAGGAGACCCGCTACACTATCCCCAACCAGGTTGAACCCCCAATAACCCCCACCGCATAGGAGACCAACTACACCCAAACCAAACCAATGAAGACGGGGAGGAAGTCCTGTCACCGTCAAAAAACCCTCCAACTCGCTGATCATGACACAGTCAACCCCATCCAACACCGACCAAGGAAGAGGAAATATGACTACATGCAAAAAGGTAAATCAGTATTTAACTTATATTGGTTATTCATAAATGTTAATAGTCAATAACTTAATAAATTAATAAAACAATTCCAGTGATTGACGGTCCCCTACTTTTCAGGAGGCAGGCATACTGTACACTCTTAGAAAAAAGGGTTCCAAAAGGGATCTTCAGCTGTCCCCAAAGGAGAACCCTTTTTGGTTCTAGGTAGAACCCTTTTTGGTTCCAGGTAGAACTCTATTGGGTTCCATGTAGAACCCTTTGTCTTAAGGGTTCTACATGGAACCAAAAAGGGTTCTCCTATTGTGACAGCCAAATAATCATTTCTAAGAGTGTGGTCTAAGGCTAGGCATAGATGTAAACTGAATAATGCAAATGACTGGCCTGCTAACTTTATTAATGTTCTGGTGGGAGTTGATTAAATAAATACATGGATTTATTGTTTGAGTGTCCAGTGCATCCGGGGCAAACGATTTCCCTTATTCTCAAGATTCTTGCCAATAAAACTTCAAAGGAGGTAAATCTGCAGAACATTGAAATTCACATAGAAATGTTAGTTACAGATCATCATTCTACTTGTACAACAGCTTCAAACAGCTGATGTTAGCTACCACGACATTGCGGAGCGATTTCTGCATGGTGCAGCTTTAAAATAAAACAGACATTTCTATTTGTTGCATAATAAAGGGTCAGGATCAGAAAGTAAGATGGAAGCCAGGTGGAAGCCATGCTCTGGATGATGTTTACTTCAACTAATCTCCTAGAAAGAATTGAGGATATACTGTACACTCAACACCATATGTATGTGGACAGTGAAGCTAAAATGAACAATTTGACTCTAAACTCCAGCATTTTGGATTTGAGATCAAATGTTTCATATGAGACGATAGTACAGGTCACCTTTTTACAATTTAGAAATGAAATCACTTTGTGTATATAGTCCCCCCCAATTTGAAGAAGCCATAAGTATTTAGACAAATTCACTTAAACTATATTAAAGTTATAGTACATGAAACCTTTTATTTAAAAAACTAAATTATGGAGTATGGGTTCACTCTCCAAGTACAATGGTTTTGGCTGTACCTTGGTATTGCACGTTACAGTGCCTTGCAAAAGCAGTCATACCCCTTGGAAACGCCTTTGACCGTGATTACAGCTGTGAGTCTTCTTGGGTAAGTCTTTTAGAGCTTAACACACCAGGATTGTGCAAAATTTGCCCATTATTCTTTTCATAATTCTTTAAGTTCTGTCAATATGTTGGGGATCATGTCTAGACAACAATTTAAAAGTCTTGCAATATATTTCCAATCAGATTTAAGTCCAAACCTGAACTCAGGAACATTCACTGTCTTCTTGGTAAGCAACTCCAGTGTAGATTTGTCATTGTGTTGTAGGTAAATGTCCTGCTGAAAGGTGAGTTCCTCTCCCAATGTCTGGTGGAAAGCAGGCTTTGCATTCAGGCCAGAAAGTATATTCCTTTGCAGTTGTTTTCAGTATTAACTTCAGTGCCTTGTTGCATACAAGATGCATGATTAGATTTGGTTTTATTCTGTATATTTGTATTCTTCTTTTCACTGTTTTTCTACCATGACAGCCTGTAACTGTAAAATCACCAATGGCCTCATTGTAACACCCCTGAGCAGTTTTATTCCTGTCCTGCAGCTCAGTTCTGAAGGAGAACTGTATCTTTGTGTCTGGGTGGTTTAATACATAATCCACACCATAATTATTAACTTGATCATGCTAAAAGAGATATGCAATGTCTGATTTGTTATTGTTACCCATCTACCAATCACTGCCCTTCTTTATGAGGCTTTTGAAAAAGCTCCCTGGTCTTTGTAGTTGAACCTGTGCATGAAATTCAATACCTGACTGAGGGACCTTACAGATGTTCTATGTATGGGTACAGAGGTATGGGTAGTTATTCAAAAATGTCAACCCCTATTGAGTCCATATAACATATTATGTGATTTGTTAAGCCAAATGTAACTCGTGAACTACTTTAGGCATGCCTTTATAAAAAATCTAAATTTTCTTCCACTTTGACATTAGAGTACACCATTTTGAGTTGCTTGTTGACAAAAAAATCTAAATTAAATCAATTTCAATCCAACGTTGTAACACAAAATGTGACAATCCAAGGGGTATGAATACTTTTGCAAGGTACTTTATGTAGTTTAAATATTATATTTGAGAGGAGAAGGCGCTTGACCAACGTGAGATTAGGTGCAACCAAAAATCATAAAACCCTTTGAAAGGAATAGGCACAACTCTTGCTCACGATTACATATTGAATGATTTATTTTCTATTTCTGCTTAAAAACACTTTATTCCTTTTCATGTTTTCTTTCTTGTCTTACAGTGGCAAAAATGGGACGATGACTGGATCAAGGCCGAGGACCGGGTTTCTCCAGTTTAACCTACTTTATGCACAAATGTATTCCTCACTCTCCCTTCACATGTATCACTGTCAATCATAAATGGTTGGCCAAATTCGCCATGATTTACCAATGAAACGTTCATGGAGCATCAGCATGCCAACCATTTGATCTCAATCAGTTTCATGAGAAATGCATTTAGATATTCTTCATATAAAGTGAGCTACATAAGTATTGCAACAGTGACCATTTTTTGTTTTGGATCTGTACTCCAGTACTTTGTATTTGAAATTCTACAATGACTATGAGGTTAAAATGCAGACTATCAGCTTTAATTTGAGGGTATTTTCATCCATATCTGGTGAACCGTTGAGAAATTACAGCACGTTTTCTAATTAGCCCCCCGCCATTTTAGAGGACCAAAAGTATTGTGATAAATTCACTTATGTGTAATAAAGTGATCAGAAGTTGAGTATTTTTGTCTTTTATGTTTGCATTGATTCATTTTACTCTGTTAAATATATAGGTTTCATTTCACTCTGTCCATTTTTGACCTTTAGTCTATGCCTATTTCTGTAACACAATGCACATAGCTGACTATCTTATGGAGTAGATACAATTATATTTACTAAAGAGACAGTTCATTTGCAAGTTTAATAGTCTATGGGCTCCAGATCAAACATGTTGGTCTTTCAGCCAAAGCACCTCATACAGAAGCAATCAGTTGATATAATAAAGAACAAACATAAAAAATCTGGCTATATGAATCAGACAGTAGTAGGTCAGATGGTTGAAAATCACAGATTCATATCGTGATTTGAAATGGAAATGTTTACAGTAGGCAAAAATCATCTTGTGGTCTTCATTTTTGTTAGTGACGATCTCGTGTCCACTGCTGTGGTTCTGAACTCGCCACGGCATACCTTGCATTTCTGCCGCACTAGCTAACAGTAGCTGTCCGTGGTCCTGAAATGAAACGCCGGCGCACAATATAGTAAAGCTACAACATTATGTTTGGAACAAATTAATGCAAATCTGAGATTTAAAGGTCACTTGTTGATACTTTAGTTATGAGCAGTGGATTGGGCTAATCAACTTTAATACTTAGTGAATGTCGTAATGAGAAAATAATCATCAAAAGTTTTGAGAATGTTGCATTTTGGCAGACTGACCTTGAACTTCGCAATTCATATCCAAGTTTATTATAGGCCCATGGGCTAGGCACAGCTAGGCTATACATAGTACATAGGCCTACGTGTATATCAACATAGCTTACATATATATGGATTATATATACAGTGAGGGAAAAAAGTATTTGATCCCCTGCTGATTTTGTACATTTGCCCACTGACAAAGAAATGATCAGTCTATAATTTTTATGGTAGGTTTATTTGAACAGTGAGAGACAGAATAACAAAAAAATCCAGAAAAACGCATGTGAAAAATGTTATAAATTGATTTGCATTTTAATGAGGGAAAGAAGTATTTGACCCCTCTGCAAAACATGACTTAGTACTTGGTAGCAAAACCCTTGTTGGCAATCACAGAGGTCAGACGTTTCTTGTAGTTGGCCACCAGGTTTGCACACATCTCAGGAGGGATTTTGTCCCACTCCTCTTTGCAGATCTTCTCCAAGTCATTAAGGTTTCGAGGCTGACGTTTGGCAACTCGAACCTTCAGCTCCCTCCACAGATTTTCTATGGAATTAAGGTCTGGAGACTGGCTAGGCCACTCCAGGACCTTAATGTGCTTCTTCTTGAGCCACTCCTTTGTTGCCTTGGCCGTGTGTTTTGGGTCATTGTCATGCTGGAATACCCATCCACGACCCATTTTCAATGCCCTGGCTGAGGGAAGGAGGTTCTCACCCAAGATTTGACGGTACATGGCCCCGTCCATCGTCCCTTTGATGCGGTGAAGTTGTCCTGTCCCCTTAGCAGAAAAACACCCCCAAAGCATAATGTTTCCACCTCCATGTTTGATGGTGTTCTTGGGGTCATAGGCAGCATTCCTCCTCCTCCAAACACGGCGAGTTGAGTTGATGCCAAAGAGCTCCATTTTGGTCTCATCTGACCACAACACTTTCACCCAGTTGTCCTCTGAATCATTCAGATGTTCATTGGCAAACTTCAGATGGGCATATATATGTGCTTTCTTGAGCAGGGGGACCTTGCGGGCGCTGCAGGATTTCAGTCCTTCACGGCGTAGTGTGTTACCAATTGTTTTCTTGGTGACTATGGTCCCAGCTGCCTTGAGATCATTGATAAGATCCTCCCGTGTAGTTCTGGGCTGATTCCTCACCGTTCTCATGATCATTGCAGCTCCACGAGGTGAGATCTTGCATGGAGCCCCAGGCCGAGGGAGATTGACAGTTCTTTTGTGTTTGCGAATAATCGCACCAACTGTTGTCACCTTCTCACCAAGCTGCTTGGCGATGATCTTGTAGCCCATTCCAGCCTTGTGTAGGTCTACAATCTTGTCCCTGACATCCTTGGAGAGCTCTTTGGTCTTGGCCATGGTAGAGCGTTTGGAATCTGATTGATTGATTGATTGCTTCTGTGGACAGGTGTCTTTTATACAGGTAACAAGCACACTCCCTTTAAGAGTGTGCTCCTAATCTCAGCTCGTTACCTGTATAAAAGACACCTGGGAGCAAGAAATCTTTCTGATTGAGAGGGGGTCAAATACTTATTTCCCTCATTAAAATGCAAATCAATTTATAATATTTTTCACATGCATTTTTCTGGATTTTTTTGTTGTTATTCTGTCTTTCACAGATTCAAATAAACCTACCATTAAAATTATAGACTGATCATTTCTTTGTCAGTGGGCAAACATACAAAATCAGCAGGGGATCAAATACTTTTTTCCCTCACTGTATATAATGCTATTACATATATTACTTTACCTGCATTTTTTTTCTGTTGGATATAGGCCTACCCCTGACTCATATTGACATGCAGCATGTTTTTTTTATTTCCCCTTTATTTAACCAGGTAGGCCAGTTGAGAACAAGTTCTCATTTACAACTGTGACCTGGCCAAGATAGAGCAAAGCAGTGCGACAATAAACAACACAGTTACACATGGGATAGACAAAAGTACAGTCAATAACACAATAGAAAAATCTATGTACAGTGTGTGCAAATGAAGTAAGGAGGTAGGGCAATAAATAGGCCAATAGTAGCAAAGTAATTACAATTTAGCAAATTAACACTGGAGTGATAGATGTGCAGATGATGATGCGCAAGTAGAAATACTGGTGTGCAAAAGAGCAAAAAAAGTAAATGAAAACAATATGGATGAGGTAGGTAGGGATGAGGTAGGTAGTTGGATGGGAGTGAAGGAGGCTTTGTTGCGAAATAGGAAGCTGTTTCTAGATTTAATTTTGGATTGGAGATGCTTAATATGAGTCTGGAAGGAGAATTTACAGTCTTAGTTTTACTAGCATTTAAGAGCAGTTGGAGGCCACGGAAGGAGTGGCATTGAAGCTCGTTTGGAGGTTTGTTAACACAAACACAGTGTCCAAAGAAGGGCCAGATGTATACAGAATGGTGTCGTCTGCGTAGAGGTGGATCAAGGAATCACCCTTAGCAAGAGCGACATCATTGATATATACAGAGAAAAGAGTCGGCCCGAGAATTGAACCCTGTGGTACCCCCATAGAGACTGCCAGAGGTCCGGACAACAGACCCTCCGATTTGACACACTGAACTCTATCTGAGAAGTAGTTGGTGAACCAGGCAAGGCAGTCATTTGAGAAACCAAGGCTGTTGAGTCTGCCGATAAGAATACGGTGATTGACAGAGTCGAAAGCCTTGGCCAGGTCGATGAAGACGGCAACACAGTACTGTCTTTTATCGAAGGCGGTTATGATATCGTTTAGTACCTTGAGCGTGGCTGAGGTGCACCCGTGACCAGCTCGGAAACCAGATTGCACAGTGGAGAAGGTACGGTGGGATTCGATATGGTCAGTGTTTAGCGCATAGAGGCAGACCGTCTATCTGCTTGGTCTCTAGGCTAGTTGTCCATGGAAAATATTTAATGAAGGTGAAAGCCACAACAGTTTTTTTTTACAGGCAGTGAGAATTAATTTTCATCATTGTTGCTTATCAGGAATATGATGTGCCGAGGACCATGGAAATAGAAGTGCGGTTATAAGGCCATGTGGGTAATGGGTATAGGGGTTCAAAGGCCACATATAGGCCACACACTGTTGAATGTCTATTTTTTTTACTTCTAGAAGCGTCAATATCGATGTAACAACGTTTATATGAGCATTTCTATACATACACTTGTTTTCTGCCATGAACCTTTATACACCCCTAGGAAACCTTTGTAAGAGGTAAACTCTGGTCATAAATCATTCTCCCCACCAATGGTTCTGTAAAAAGCAGAGGGATGGGGCTGGAGAAATTGTTTTTTCCTTTCAATTAAGACCTAGACAACCAGGTGAGGGGAGTTCCTTACTAATTAGTGACCTTAATTCATCAATCATGGGAGGAGCGAAAACCCGCAGACACTCGGCTCACCCGTGGAATGAGTTTGACACATGCTAGTGTATATTTACATGTACTTTGTTTACAAACATTGGAGTAGAAACAAACTTACATTTTGGGATCTGATGGGGTACGGCAGTTGAACTATGTTCATGAGGCATTTATAAATTATATTCTTCAAGAATCCAAAAGTGGATGTAGCAACTGCAGATTGGCCATTTAAAGGGGTGCATCGGTCATGTAACCGGGCAAAAGCAGTAACAGACGAGCGCCCTTCTCAAATCTGTGCCACCTGATCACATTGTCAACAAGGCAGAAACATAAAAGTTTATTTTCCATAAAATGTTCAAACTATTTTTTGTTAGGAAGGCAGACAAAGCACATATGCAAAACAAATGGAATCACTTTTCACCCAGTGCAAACTGCACCCACCCAAATGAACACCTTCAGTCTGTGATAGATTCCTCGTCATTAGAGCTTTAGTGGATGCTGTCAAAGATGTCATCTAGGTCCTCTTCCAGGAGGTCATCTATGAAGTTATTTTCTAGGAGGGAGGTGTCTTGGCCCACAGCTTTGCTGTATATCAGTTTGACAAAGTCCTGGTGTCTTCCGAGGCTGCTGACTCTCCTCTGAAGCATGGAGAAGAGACCTCTGCTCCCAGCTTCCGACTGATTCAATTGCCAGCCTAACACCAACAATCGTAATGTGTAGGGTAAATACAATGAAGTATTCCTTAAATACAATAGCAATTATAGGGTGCCAACATCAATTGTACATATTAATGAAAGTTCCCCTACTTTGCCTACTTAGGTCAAGTGCCAGGTCTTGCACATTCTCCAATTGCCTCTTTAGGCTTTCCCAGTGCTGCTTGACTTCCTTTAGGACACTTAACTCTTCCTCCTTCAGCCATCTTAGGAGCATCACCCGATCAAAGGCTGTTTTCTTTGTGAGTAGGTCAGCTGTATATTCATAAGAATGCAATGTGGATTTGTAACTTTAATGGCACACAAACATACTACTTACTTTGTCCATGCAGCTCCCAAGGCCATGCATGAAGGTCGGCGGAAAGGATCTCATCTGCAGATGGTATAGCTGAATTTGGTACAAGGGTGTTGTACTCCTCTATGGCCTTTTCTTACAATATCTTCCTGCGCAGAGGGTCTTTTCTTGCATCCATCTGTCATCAAAACAAAAGGAGAATGGAATTATTTGTTCAAATAATGGCTTTGAAATTAAAGAGAAATGATGTGTGTGCAATTCAATATTCATGAAATTTAACAAACCTGTCTGACGGTAGAGGTTCTGTTTCCTTTGTTTGATGCTAAGAAACAGGACTTCAATTGTTCTCTGTAGTACCTGGGGACCATCCATGTTCTCATTTGTTTCCTCTGAAATACAATAGATCTATAAATTAACAACGTATCTCCAACGGTGAGTAGTTGCACTCACTTCCTGGAGGAACATGTAACAAATTATTTGTTATGTGGGGGGTGAGTGAGCCCCAATCTGGAGAACCAGGGAATGTTTTGTCTGCCTCCTACCCTTCCACCTGTCCGGCTTGATTGCACCTGCCAGTGGAATACACCCTCTAAGGTTTAGCTCTCAGGGTCATTGGAGTACACAAGCCTTTCCACCACGTCAAGGTGACAGTCCAGGAGAGTTACATTTAGGATTTTTTTTTCATTTACCTGTATTAGCCCATTGCTGAACTTCCGTTGTCCAGTTGTACAGAGTCTCATTGCCTACATCCAAATCACTCTTAAACTTTTTGACAGTCTGGGTCTCCTACTGGATTTGTGCTGTTGTCTGAGAATTATGACAAAAACAAAACATAATAATTAATTGTTTTAAAATAAATTAAATGCATATATATAATACTTCTAAAATAAATGTATTGATCCACACAATACACCTTCAAGTATCTTCTGGACAATGCTCTGTGCAGGTTGTTCTTCTTCCTTCTGTTCCACCCCATGGCCTGGATGGTTAGCATGTCTGTTCTTGCTAGAAAAGCCAAATAGAACTCCTTATTCCAGATAAGTACTAACATAGCTGAATAGAACCTTAAAGAAATTGTTTACCTCCTTTGGACATTTGCTTGGAACAGATTGAAACGTACATGTTTAGTCTTTGTATGGACATAGTTCACAAAGTCATACACATCCTCATCCTTGCAGATAAACACACCATCAAAGAATCCTTTGTCATCAGTCCTTGAAAGGATACATGAAATACATTATATATATATATATATGACATATGAAATAGCAATCAACCTCAGTAACTGATTGTGGGACACTTGACAATGTTGATAATTCATTTCATTACAAACTCAAAACATTTAAGCTAAAAATGAACTCAACTTCATTTGAAAACATTCACACTAGACAAAGAAAAGGCAAACCTTGTTTGGATTGTTTAAATGATAGAGTATGGTGTTATTTGATCAATTATGAATAGCTTTCCGTACCCTTTTTTGAATCGATACAGCTTCTTGTTCCCGTCCACTGACACCGCAAGCATGCCGCGGGAACAGGCTGGGCAGTCAAAGTACTTTATATCACAGACCTGATCAATTTCAGAGTGGCAGTACGTCCACTCAAAGAAGCTTTTTTGAAAAGTGTCACCACAGATCATTCCGTTCTGGTAAGGGAAAAATACATATAGAAAACATATGAAATAACTTACAACAAGAGTAGAAACAAAACATGCTATAATTCACTATGGCTGACTGGATTTGAGTTAAAGCAGGGCCAGTGCATAGTGTTGACAGCAAAGCAGGTGAAAGCCAACGCAAAAGTAGGACGAGTACTTATGTTGTAAAGAGCAGGAAATATTGGATGCAAGAGGGGCACAGATAAGGGGCATGGCAGGACACTGGTGCAGGAGGCTAACACATACTGTAGCAAGAGACCTGAAGTTTTAACGTAGTTGTAGTACTGGAAATAAATTTTGTTACAGCGCTTTGTGTAACATAACTTTAACATATTGTTAACCTGAAGTTATACATTGGTAAAGCTGAGTATAATTTATTGTTACCCTGCCAAAGAAGTCAGTTCGCTGCTCCAAAATCTGCATAAACGCCAGACGGGACATTCCTGGGGCTGACACTTTCAGCTCCTCAAAAGAGCTGAACAGATCTACCTGGTATATGGTGTCACAGTTGACAGTGGCAGGTCAGTACCCATTCTTTATCAGATCTGCCAAGTTTGCTGACCAGGTGCTAAGACAGGTTGTGCAGGTCAGCACAGGCACTGTGACATTGTAGCGACCTTGAGGAAAAAAATGTAGTCTGAATGAATGTTATTTTCCATTCCATTGCTACATCACTGTTTGGTTCTTGTAGATGTTGCACATACCATTTATTCCTACAAGGATTATGTTTCCCAGGGCCAACATGGATGGTGCTTGTCAGGCAACCACATATCACCTCTGGTACGTCCAATGGTAAGAAACAATCTATGGACAATATTTATATACAACAATAAACAAGAATACATTTGAACGTTGATATAATACACTCAGCAAAAAAATTAAACACACCCTGTTCATGAAGTGCATATTTGCCATCACTGTGGAGAGATATGGCTGTAGTTGGAGGAAGGGGCGTGTAGAATCCCTCGATCATGGACTCTCTGTTGTGCAGAGGGAACTTTGCATGTGTAGAGACATCGCAGTCTTCGCAGTAAAGATGTTTCGGCAGACAGTCTCTACATCACAGAATAGCCGTTTTCACATTGCATGACTGACAGATCTTCTGAGAAGCATGCTCTGCAGCCAGCAGAGAATCTACGATCTCAGGCCTGGACTCCGTCCACCTATCCTGTGAGAGTTCCTTCCTCACACTCCAACTGTGTGATGCACCAGGTACAGCAGGATTTGCACACTCAGGGTCTTCTAAGTTAGCTATGAGGATGTTAATTTCTCGATGAAGTATTGCTTTTTTGAAAACACAAAAATGGGAAAAGGATTAAATTAAGAATATTATATAATTAATCTATTAAAACGCACATAGGGCTGTAAGTAGGTGACAGCAAATATATCTCTGCACAATCTATGGTGTGACAAGCCAAAAACCTCAGCTTTGATTCTACAGTAAATTAAATTACAGGGCAGACCAAAATATTGAGTAAAGTCTAAATTGTAATATCAAACAATAGAACTTGATCCCATCGTCGATTAGAAATTCTGAATGTTCTTAAAAAAGCAAAAACACACTGAGTATACAAAACATTCTCTTTCCCTGACAAACTCACCAGGTGAAAGCTATGATCCCTTATTGATGTCACCTGTGGGTTGCAAGTTCGAATCCCCGAGCTGACAAGGTAAAAATCTGTCATTCTGCCCCTGAACAAGGCAGTTAACCCACTGTTCCCCGGGCGCTGAAGACGTGGATGACGATTAAGGCAGCCCCCCGCACCTCTCTGATTCAGAGGGGTTGGGTTAAATGCGGAAGACACATTTCAGTTGAAGGCATTCGGTTGTACAACTGACTAATAATGGTGACTTTGACTTGACTGTTCAATCCACTTCAGTGTAGATAAAGGGGAGACAGATTAAAGGAGGATGTTTAAGCCTTGAGACAATTGAGACATGGATTGTGTATGTGCGCCATTCAGAGGGTGACTGGGCAAGACAAAATATTTAAGTGCCTTTGAATGGTAGTAGGTGCCAGGTCCAATGGTTTGTGTCAAGAACTGCAATGCTGCTGGGTTTTTCACTATCAACATTTTCCTGTGTATATCATGAATGGTCCACAACCCAAAGGATATCCAGCCAACTTGACACAACTGTGGGAAGCATTTGAGTCAACATGGGCCAGCATTCCTGTGGAACGCTTTAAACACCTTGTAGAGTCCATGCCCTGACGAATTGAGGCTGTTCTGAAGGCAAATATTTTGTACACTCAGTGGATTTTGACTACAGAATAAACTCTCCTCAAAGGCAAATGTTTCCAGCTTTCACAATTACAAACAGTGGTTACAAAAGGAAAGACACTGTGTAAACATTCCAATAGTGGATTTGAATGAATTCAGCTAAGACTAATTCCATAATGTGGAATGGCAGATTGCTTCATATTAAAGGAAATGTGCAGGAAAAGGCACTGCCAGGATTTTGTTATTGCAGTCCCCTACAGAAGTATTTGGACAGTGATGCTAAAATGTTGAATTTATACTCTCTATACTCCAGAATTTTGAATTGCATTGTCGAGAAGCTACCTTCAAATAAGCATTTCGTTGGATGGTGTTACCATCAGCATCCTGTACATACGACTAATAAAACTTGCAACTAGACATATAAAGTGCTTTCATTTCAAAACGGTAAATCAGAAAAGTCTGAAAATACCCTGAAATAAAAGGTGACATTCTGTACTGATCAAACATTTGATCTCAAATCTGAAATTCTGGAGCCTAGAGCCACATAAAAAAAATTGCATCACTGTCAAAATAAAGATGTAGTGCAGTATAATTCAGTAACACCAAGATGACCCCAATTTTGAAAGTAAAACAATTTAAACATACCTATTTCTTCATCAACGTTTAAAACTGGAGTGGAATCCAATCCACTGATCCTTGTTTCTAAAATAAGATATGCAAAAAAGGATTAGACTTAAAGGGGCATTCAGAAGTTGATAAAGCCATTTTTGGACTTATATTAATGATATATACCCATTGATTCTAGAAGATTATGACTTATTAATGTCTAATGAGTTTAATTGTTTTAGTCAATGTTTGCAAACAAAGTAAATGTAAAAAAAACACTGTATAGCCTTAAAACATGGTTAAAACTATTATTTTAATAACATTGATGGTAAGTTATTGCATCCATAGCTGTCTATAAATTGAAAGTGGTTACATATCCCCAAACCCATCACTCAGCTTTTAACCAAAACAGGGGAGGGGAGTGTGCTTTGTTATTGTTTCAACTACCGATTACAGCTTTAATAAAAATATAATAAAGGAATTACCAGGCCACTGAATAACAAGGAATTGTATAGATGAATCTATTCAACCGCTCATCAATACTCTTGATGTACTGGCCCTTGGAGCTGAAAAAAATTTTAATAAAAAGATTTTTAATTCAAAAGATTTGCTGGAGTTCTGACTCTCCTTTCGTTAAATATGTATTTTCATCAGAGACAGACAACAGTTAGAGACAGGGATCAGACCGGCATGTAATGTATTATGTGCTGTGGGTAGATGGTACTAGACCGGCCTATGGCACGGCAACAAACGCTTGATATGCTATGATACAGTATGTTTGAAAGGAAAAAGTCAGATCAGGGACCAAAAAAATTAAACACCTAGACGGTATGAAACTTACCAAGAGAAGTGGATGTAGTTGCCTTCCTGGTTTGAGGAACAATCTGTCCTCTCATCCAGTTGTCTCCATTTGAACCTAATCCCTGGAGGCTTGTTTGTCTTTGTCTTCTTATTTTCCTAAAAAGTGCATTTCAATTATCATGGCTGGCCCACTAATAAAAGTCTCCCACAAGCATGGCTTGCTTGTGCACATATGAACCACATGTTATATCACAGTCTACGTTTAAATTCACATTTGTGCCATGTGGGTCCACTTTGACAAACAAAAAGCAATGATAAATCATAACTGGGGTTATATTATATTTGTGCACATATGGGAGGTATAGGGGTTACATTACCGGTAATGTACGACTTGTTACATTACCCGTTCTGGGTTGAGCTCCTCAGCCAGCTGTTTTGCCTCGTTAATGACCTCATCGAGTTGGGCTTGTGGGTCCTTCTCTTGGTTGAGCTCCTCAGCAAGCCGTTCTGCCTTTTAAATAGCCTCATCCAGTTGGTCTTGGGGGTCCTCAGAGGCCATACCATCTCAAAAGAAACATAAAGAGACAACTTCCAATCCTAACACATTCCTTCACATAGATGCAAAAATGGGAATATACAGCCTAATGTATAGGTGGCTAAAATAATAAGTGAGAATGATATGCAAGTAATGCAACAAACATATCAACACATTCTGTTGTGTATGCAACTTTCTTTATTCGCCTTAGTTACGTAACCTTCCTTACTGGTTTAACACGTTTTTTCAAACAAACACTTTAACAAACACAAACCAAATGTGTATGCATGCTGCATTTCTGACAACAGTGGATGAACGGGAGAAAAATCTATAAACAACAAATGTCACATGACCGGCTGAGGTAACCATTCTTGTTCTTCTTGTAACTTTCCGGTAGGCTAGAAGCTTTCCGGTGTTTTGCTGCTCAAAACACCTCGACACAGGTCGACGCAGGTATTGCACTTGATTTATCGTTCTCATAACCGTAGGTGCAGCCAAGTGGAAATACAAAAGCTTTCTAGCTATTTCGCACTGACGGTAATTTTAACACAAGAACGTTTCTAGTGAAAAGGTGCTTACACTCAGAGCCATATATTTACACTCAGCCAGCTCATAGTACAATTCCACCCTAGCCTTATTACGGGTTAACGTTTTGGTGATGTTGTTTGGCCAACAAAATTTAAGACTACAATGACTGCATATATTTCCCAAAATGTTATACGAAAAAAATGTTTTGATGGACAATGGTAAGGCTGCTATTGTATTTTCAGTTACATTCTGGTCAATAAAAATGGTTTACACGTTTGTTTTTTTGTAAGAAACACATGGAACTACAACGGAATAAAACACCATTAGCCAAGCATTGCTTACATTCATTCTATACTGAAGTCTGTTCAGAAAAATCGAAAACAGTACAAATAGGCATGTAACTACAGTGTTTTAATAGGGATTAAATAAAGACAAAATATCTATATATTCATAACGTAAAAAAGAATAAATTAAATACAGGCTGTCGTGTCTATGGTTGTTGCAAAGGCTTGTGTGTCGCCTACTGGTTAAATTCATGTCTTTTCACACGAAGTAAGTAGCACATAAATTCGTGTCTTTTCGCACCAATTGAACCACACAAAAATGCACAAAAACGCACGAAATCTGCTGAAAACACATTATGTACATATATGCGCGAATTGAATGTGAGGTTGGGTAGATTGGGTAGATTGATGAGGGGGAAAAAACTATTCAATCAATTTTAGAATAAGGCTGTAATGTAACACAATGTGGAAAAAGTCAAGGGTCTGAATACTGTCCAAGGCACTGTATAATTGTTTTGACTTTTCGTGAACTAACACTCACACTTTCCCCCCATACTAGCTGTGACTTTGCTGATAGCTACTTTATTGAGGGAAAATGTACTTACTATAACTGTGTCGCACCTTTACCAGTGTGACATGTAAAATATAGAGGGAGAAACTCAGTGAAATGGCCCCATAACTTGTCAAGGACAATCGAAATATTATGACCCCATTTGTATGATGCAAAAAATACACTTTAGTTAAATATTTACATGTAATATACAAAAGTTTAAAAAATTGTTTTAAATTGTAAATAGTTCTACATTTTATTTTCTGTCACGTGTAAAACATACAAATCACCCAATTCCTAGCTTTTGATCCCATAAGTAGATTTACTATTTTACTTACTTACTAGGGCAAACATAGTAGTGGTGCTGGGCAAACACTATGTTGTATAACCTTCAAATATCATTGAACTATGCACACTATGCACTGTTCTGAGAACCCACTAGCTTCAAATGAAACACTGAACCTATGACGTAACACCTTGTAAACTGCTTTACGGCATTCCCATCAATGCCCACAACAATATAAAAGCTATTGACATGCTGCTAATGAAACACATAAGCCCATGGTTTTGTCTCATTCTTTCACTGAGCAAAGTTCTGTAGCTTACTTACTGCAGTTATACAGCGTGTTTAGTTTTAAGACGTCATTGGAGCTCATGTCCATCCCTTGGCCTGTTACATCCTGGTATTCTGGTTGCTTAGTTATGATGGTGGATCCGTTGCCATTGGTGAAGTCGTCCTTTCCGTAGTGCATCACCGAGGTGTAGTCAAACTGGGTACCTAGGGTGCTGGTTTGACTTGCGCTGCGTTTTTCAAAATTGTGCTCCTTTCCTGAATACAAAAATAATAAGTGGAATTATGCCTTTACTTGACATGGTACATGTATTGCTGTGTTGATTGTAGTCAAACACTTAATATAGTTTTGACTACATTTTTGCAACTTTGCACTCATTATTATTTTAGGACAGCAAAGCAGAACAAATAACCTTCTTCAATGTTTTCCCAGACAATGGTTACGTGGTCATCCCTGTCATATCTAGACTGCTCATGCCAGCCCAGAGCATGTAAAAACTCATGCTCTATAATGGCGATATGACCACAGCCAAGTCCAATGGAGAGGCTTTGGTTGCCCCAGCGTTGAATCCCAACATATGAATAACATCTAAAGAGAAAGAAATTAGGAAGCAAAACAGAACGAAACAAACGAGAGATTTTACTTTAGTGGTTCTTCAACCATTAAGAATTTAGTTTTTTCAAATATTAAGGTATTATATTACCCTTCATCCTCTATGATAAAGAGGTAGTTCGGCTCTGCCTCCCGAGGTTTGAAGTCCACACAGGTTTTCAGGCGAATCTGCTCCATCGCCCTAAGAATGATCCCTTTGGCATTCATATCTGTAATAGATTAACCAGGTGGCTTGAACAGTAGGCTATATTATGTGAATTTACTTGATTACACATATTTTTCAAATTACTGAATGGCCAAGCATGTTTCACTGTGGTCAAATGTCTTACCAAGACTTTCATTCAAGACATATGGGACAGGGATGTCCCATCTATACTGGTCACCTAGGATGGTGTTTCTCGCTCCTCCCTATGGAAATAGGCACCATATATCCATTTCATAATAATTGTTATAATTATGAAAGTGATCATTTTAATATAGATACAAACACAATATATGCACATGAATACAACACTGTGTACTTACAGATGGCAACATGATGTCTCCCTCATGGAGATCCAGATCTAAAATATATAGAGAGAGAGTATATGAAGAGGGCCATCTACTGTATGACAGAGTTACAGTTATCTGTAAAGTCTGGCTTTTTACCTTTGTTTATCTCTGTGATGTCTGGGTATCTTTTTTCTTCTTCTTCTCCAGTGCCTGTTAAAGTCAGAGTGCAATGTTTGCTATAATTATAGACCCTGATGATACTGTTGTGTGAGTAGGGATCATTTTCCTTGATTCTATCTATTTTGTGAAGTGCACCAGTCTTTCCTGCAGCAAAGCACCCCCACAACATGATGCTGCCACCCCCGTGCTTCACGGTTGGGATGGTGTTCTTCGGGTTGCAAGCCTCCCCCTTTTTCCTCCAAACATAACAATGGTCATTATGGCCAAACAGTTCTATTTTTGTTTCATCAGACCAGAGGACATTTCTCCAAAAAGTACAATCTTTGTCCCCATGTGCAGTTGCAAACCTTAGTCTGGCTTTTTTATGGCGGGGTTGGAGCAGTGGCTTCCTCCTTGCTGAGCGGCCTTTCAGGTTATGTCGATATAGGACTCGTTTTACTGTGGATATAGATACTTTTGTACCTGTTTCCTCCAGCATCTTCACAAGGTTCTTTGCTGTTGTTCTGGGATTGATTTGCACTTTTCGCACCAAAGTACGTTCATCTCTAGGAGACAGAACGCGTCTCCTTCCTGAAAGGTATGACGGCTGCGTGGTCCCATAGTGTTTATACTTGTTTGTACTATACTATTGTTTTTACAGATGAACGTGGTACCTTTAGGCATTTGGAAATTGCTCCCAAGGATGAACCAGACTTGTGGAGGTATACAATTTTTTTCTGAGGTCTTGGCTGATTTCTTTTGATTTTCCCATGATGTCACGCAAAGAGGCACTGAGTTTGAAGGTAGGCCTTGAAATACAGAGAATACAGACATCCGCCGAAACATCTATTCTATGATAACATTCCCGAATGGTACTCTGAAGTATCCATCCTAACAACTACGAAAGTCTTTGATCTTCGGAGAAACGCAACCAGAGAGACTCTGATGAACTCTCCAGCAAACGGACTGGATTCCAACAGAGAAGACAACAACGACATACGGGCGTCAATATATACTTGCAATTATTCTCGAATGAGCGGCCGTTCATGTGCGAAGGATTAGCATTTCAATTAATATATAGACTGTGTGTAATGAATCCATATTTTTTTCAGCTCTTTCTCAGTCCCACCCCTTCCCTTTTGTCTACCAAACTGTCATATCGGCTTAGCCCACTAGCGACTTTTCCCATCATTGTTAGTAACCAATATCTACTGTTTGTTTGTTATGTATTTCTGTGATTATTTAGTTAGTTAGTTAGTAAATAAATAATTAAGCCAATTTGTATATTGCTGATTCATAATTTATGCAAGGGTTTGTGCAGATAACGAATAATTTTACATTCAGATGAGACTGATAGAAGGTAAAGAATAATTAATGATATTGATATAAAATATCTTCAGATCTTTAAGAGTGGATTCGGGAGATAGCTGCTCTATATAAACTAATGCTTCCATGGTGCCCCAGGTTATTAATGGTTTAATTGTTGCATGGTTTAATTCAATCATGAAATTAATTAAACGTTAGGTAATCGATTTGAAAATAGCATATCATCTAATTTAACCATACTAAAGACATGACAGTGGCAAGGAATAAGTTAGTCCGAAATATTTTTTAAAAACGAAACCTTAAACCGCTCAACTAAATCTTGTAATGAATAATGTGGGAATTGAGCAAGTTGAGGTGACTAAACTCCTTGGAGTAACCCTGGATTGTAAACTGTTATAGTCAAAACATATTGATACAACAGCTAAGATGGGGAGAAGTCTGCCTTCTTAACAACACTATCAACAAGGCAGGTCCTACATGCCCTAGTCTTGTCACACCTGGACTACCGTTCAGTTGTGTGGTCAGGTGCCACAAAGAGGGACTTAGGAAAATTGCTATTGGCTCAGAATAGGGCAGCATGGCTGGCACTTGGATGTACAAAGAGAGCTAACATTAATAATATGCATGTCGATCTCTCCTGGCTTAAGGTGGAAGAGAAATTGACTTCATCACTACTTGTATTTGTGAGAGGTATTGCACCGAGCTGTCTGTTTGAACTACTGGCACACAGCTCAGACACCTATGCATACCCCACAAGACATACCACAAGAGGTCTCTTCACAGTCCCCAAGTCCAGAACACACTATGGGAGGCGCATCAGTACTACATAGAGCCATGACTACATGGAACTCTATACCACATCAAGTAACTCATGCAAGCCTTGGCAGCAGCTAATGGGCATCCATAATAAATACAAATACAAATGAAATGGTCTCACTAATAACTTGTCATACGTTTGAATGACACTGAGGTGCAGTGTTGTTACAGCTAATACCGGTTTGCCTGAGGCAGGTGTTTGTACACATGCATATACACACACTCTCATTCAAATGCACGCAGGTGCACATACATGGACACACACACATGTAAATAGTGCAATACATGCAAACATATTCAGTTGAACTTGCTGTTATGATTTTTGTTGTCCATTGTTTTTTGCATTGTTGTTTTCTGTTTTGTTCCTTTTGTTGGTTGTTGGTGCATTGGGGGGTGGGGGGGTCTTGGAAGGGATGGAATTATATATATGTATTTTTTATAAAACAGTTCTGTGGGGGGGCTGTGGGGGTGTGTCATGGATAGTTGAGGGGCAGCTCTTGGGGAACTGTGGGGAGGGGGGTGATCTTGGAGGGCTGGTGGCCTGGCGGTTGGGAGCTTGGGCCGGTGGCTGATGAATTGCTGGTTCGGGTCCCCGTTTTTGACTTTGTGGGAGTTCTGTCGACGTGCCCTTAAGCAGGGCGTTGACCCTGGTTGCTTCTGTGTGTCTCTCTGGATGGGAGTCTGTTAGATGACTAATGTGATGTAGTCACTCTATGTTCTAAATATAAAAAAACTAAAAAATAATAATCATTAAAAAAATATATTTATAAAATAAAAAAAATGACGTGTTACAAAATCTTACCATTAGTGTCGAGGTTGCTGTGGTCGGTGTAAGGACCCCTGCAGCCTGTGTCACTCTCTCACATCCATTTTCACTGCCTTTCTCCGCATTCCGAGAGCAGAAACTCATCCCACACACTCCGCTATCGGAAAAGCTGCAACTTTCCTTAAACGCAACAGATGCATCTACAACGTGAAAACAACAATATTACCATCTGTTCTCCACGTCGATTTGAGCCCTGAATCGGGTGTTCACATGCAGAATTATGACCTTACAGAAATGACTTTGACAAATGGTTGGACAGACTTTCATACTCAGTCAGTTAGCTAAAGATCTGCGTTTTGGAATACCATAAGATACAATATATATGCCTTGCACTTACATGCACAATAAACTATACACTTCAAAAGTTATGGTTATTTTTTGTAATGTTTGAATTGAGGTTAAGGTTTGAGGTAGTATACCTCTAAATACCATATCTAGATCAGTACAGTACCATACTCTTATTGTAAAGTGTTGGTGTTATCAACAAACATTCTGACAGTGCTATCCAACACGTACTACAACTGTACATTCAATTCAGCTTCAAGACATCATTGGAGCTAATTTTCAGCCATTGGCCAAACACATCCTGGAACTCCGGTTGCTTAGTGATGATAGTGGATCCATTGCCATTGGTGAAGGCATCTTTGCTGTAGTGCATCACTGAGTAGCAGTCATACGGAGTACCCAGGGTGGTGGTGTCATTCTCACTGTACTTATTAAAGTTGTTTTGGTATCCTGAAAGCAACAGAAATATTATATAACGTAGCTAATGATAATAATGATAATCATCATTATCATTGTAATTTTGTACATTTGTAAATTGTGAAGTGACATTCATTTGTAGACCACAAAGTGCATGAAATAATAATACAAATGATAATTTAACAAACAAATGTTAGGTTAATGTTGATGTAAATAATAAAAACATACTGTATGACCATATCATAAAAACACAGATCAGAGACTAGAAGGAAGGGTGGGACAGCTGGTAGAGAATAGTTTGAGCAGCCCTGAGATTATTAAATGGTTTCATGGTTTTAATTGTAGTGAAACATTGAATTCAGAGGTGGTGGTAGTGGATTAATTCAAACTGTATATTATACATTTCACCCTTTTCTCTAATATGAGGGCTAAGAACTGTACAGTATTCATACACTACACATCATTAATGTTCATCTGAAGCAGTAGATGCCTGAACAATCCCACATTAAAGCTATAATCTAAAAACTAGACAAATAATAAATCATCTTTGTTTGGTTGGGAAAAACATTGAGTTAAACCTTCTAGGATGTTTTCATAGACAATGGTTACATATTCATCCCTGTCATATCTGGACTGCTCATGCCAGAAGCCCAGAGCATGTAGAAGCTCATGTTCCACGATGGCAATAATATAACAGTTCTGTCCAATGGAAACAACCTGTCCATTTGGAAAAGTTCTTCCTACATAGGAATAGCACCGACCGGGGATAGGCATGTTAACACAAAACACATACATGTAATTCATTGTTGATTAGCAAAATATCTACCAAATGTTCCACCAGTACATGTCTTACACTGTACGTTTCTCAATTGTTAGGTAGTACATCTCAGAATCTCAGGGCTTGAAGTCCATGCATGTTTTCAGCCTGAACTGGTCTAAGGCTCGCATAATGATCCCTTTAGTGTTCATATCTGTACAAATGGAAAATACAGTGACCACATTATAAAGATCAGCAATACGATACAAAATAAATATTATACATCAGTGAACTGGAATTGAAGAAGTGACTTTTCTGCTTACAGCATAGATGCTACAGTTGTATGACATTTGATACAAGATAGTCAAAATCAGAATCCTATGTCTTTACTCACCAAGACTTCTAAAAACATAGGGAACTGGAGACTGCCAGCTTTTGATTTCCCACAGAATGACATTCCTCTGAAATTTCTGGAACAATACGGTTTGGTTAACCCACGTTCCTCAGATGTACATAAACAACAGCTACAGTATAAGTATGTTCACACAAAAAAATTAACAAATTAAAAATAAAACTCAGGTCCATAGACTGTAGCCAGTTCATTTTATTTTCATTTACAATATCCAGACCTACCTGTGACATTGGGAACAGTCTGAGGAGAATGATGGATAATACAATTTAAGATAAGAAATGATCAAAAACACAATTCTAAAAATGGATTTTATCTTTATATTTACGGTTTTGCATAACTTACATATTCTTTTCTCACAATACAATAAATTAGATTCTATCAAATTAAACATAGTTCTTTTAACATATTGAGCTACAGAGATACATTAGAGTAGGCCTTCTAAAAAAAAATATTATTTTGAAAGTTTCCTTTACTTACCACAGCCAAAACTTGTAAAACAGCTAAGCTCACAACAAGACAGGCATGGATATACATTCTCTCTGGATATCCTTTCCAGGGTCAAGGTCACTAGCAGTAACAACAAATCAGATAATAATTGGAAAACAATAAACAAGAACCCATTATATGTGTTCAATTAAAATCAAATCTACTTTTCTTTCAAGGTTTTTTTCCTTCAAACATTACCTCTACGTAAGTTTGAGACTGAGAAAATTAGACTAGGATGCTTGATTGACAGGTTTTACACAGTGAATTGTCCCTATACATGCTGAGCATGATTTACATAATAGTAAATAGACTTCATTTCCCAAGTTAAAAACAAATCTCTACAACAGAAAATTACACTTTACATGGCAGAAATATAATCTGAAAAATAATATATTAACATCATTCACACATGAACATTGTAATGCTACATGTTTGCAGACTTAAACACCAGTTGAAACCTCCAACAACTGCCCCTTAAAAAGTGAACTTGTTCAAACCATTCTTTTATGGTTAAAATAACAGACATTTCCTCAATACATAATCTTCTTCCTCATCCACCAAATCACCTAAAAACTGGTTTGAATAATCATTAAGTACGCAGCTAGGTTCACGTTGTTGTCATAACATATTTTGGAATTTGCATGGCTTATGTACAATCAACACTCTTAGAAAAAATGTTGCTATCTAGAACCTAAAAGGGTTCCTTGGCTTTCCCCATAAGAGATCTTTTTGAAGAACCCTTTTTGGTTCCAGATATAACCCTTTTGGTTCCATGTAGAACCCCTTCCACAGAGGCTTCTACATGGAACTCAAAAGGGTTCTCCTATAGGGACAGCTGAAGAACCCTTTTGAAACCCTTTTACTAAGAGCGTAGTTCTAATCTGAAGCATCGTGAAGTTAGAAGTTGTGTGCCCATCGTCTTTGGGTCTGGACCACTGCCTAACACCACTATTTTATTATTATATAACCATGGCACGCTCAGGAAGAAACACATTGGATAAGAAATTGTTAAACTTAAACCATTTACTTCACTACTTGTGTCAAAAACCATGTTTCTTAGGATCCGCTAAGAGAAAAAGGCTAAATGCAGACGGTCAAAGTTACTGTTTCTCAAATTATTTTATTTATTTTAAAAAATGGGGTTATAGGTTTGAGGCAACACAGGACACACACAAAGAAAAAGTATGCCCTAGCAGATACTTACACCACATGTCAAAGTTCATAGTAGCCCGCACGTCCGTGCCGGGTTGGTTCGGCTGGGGGGGAGCAAAAACCCTTGAATGAGGAGGTGTGTCCAAACTTTTGACTGGTACTGTATATACTGTATATACACATACCAGCCAGTTTCTTAGGTACAGCGCCCCGTTCACGAAAATGGATTGCTCCTACAAACAGTGAGTCACGAGGCCGTGGCTTGCTACTGTATATAAAGTAGGCAGACAGGCATCGAGGCATTCAGTTATGTTAGAATGAGCAAAACGGATGGCCTAAGTTTCTTTGAGCGTGGTATGATCATCGGTGCCAGGTGCGCCGGATCCAGTATCTCAGAGACGACCTCCCCACTGGGCTTTTTTCACACGACACTATCTAGGGTTTACCGAGAATGGTACAACAAACAAAAAACATCCAGTCAGCACTAGTCCTGTGGGCTACAACAGCTTGTTGATGAGAGGATGAAGGAGAATGGCAAGAATCGTGCAAGCTAACAGGCGGGCCACAAGCTGAAAAATAACGGCGCAGTACAACAATGGTGTGAAGAATGGCATCTCGGAACGCAGAACTCATCGATCCTTGTCACGGATGGGCTATTGCAGCAGATAACCTACTGGGTTCCACTCATATCAGCTAAAAACAAGAAGAAGCTGCTCGAGTGGGTGACTGAAAGACAAACGAGGTCGGTGGTGGTAATGCACCTAATTTATGAAAGTTGCCAATCACAATATAGAGTCCACAGAAGAAAAAGCCTGGAAGGAGGAGAGATGACTAGAAACGATTCGGTTGACTGTTTTATGTGTGGATTAATTGTCAGAGTAGAGTAGACCTTGTGATTTGAGGTAAAATAACAACTCAATGTTTATATCCCAGGACAAAATTTGCTAGCAACAGCAAGCTAGCTAAATAGGACAAATGAGCTAGCAAGTGCAAGCTAGCTAGCTAAATTGCCATAAATGTTTAATGCTTTTCGACCTGTTCCCAAATTAATGTAATTGGTTAAGAGTTTGTTTTGATATTTTAACCTGCGTGTCGTGATTGCGTTTTGTGTGGGGGGACAAAATAAATGTATGGACGATGGCGCACGATGGTGCACGCCCGCAGCCGGTTCGGGTTCCGTGTAAGACCTTTTCTCGGGAAGAGCCAAACGAAGGCACTGCTTGAGGCCCTGCTTGGGGTGAGTTGAACGACAGTCAACCTCCACTCTCTAGTCCACGCAAAAGCGGAGATTGACTTCCGTCTTTTGTGAGTGTGTATTTGGTAAATTTAGAATAGATTGTGTTATTAATCAAGCCCCCCCCCCCAAAACGGTTCTACCTGGAACCAAAAAGGGTGGCTACTTTGGGCAAAAGGTGACTACTTTGAAGAATCTCAAATATATTTAGATTTGTTTAACACGTTTTTGGTTACTACATGATTCCATATGTGTTATTTCATAGTTTTGATGTCTTCACGATTATTATACAATGTAGAAAATAGTCAACATAAAGAAAAACCCTTGAATGAGTAGGTGTGTCCAAACTTTTGACTGGTACTGTATCTGCCTAATCTGATGGTACAGGATGTTTCTGCCTCTTGAGAACATTACATTCAAAGCCAAACATCGCCCACACACTTCTGTTTCCCAGAGACTCTCAAATGCAAGTGCATTGAACTCTGACCTTTGAGAATGACAGTGGTGACAGAGAGAAAGAGATAGGAACTGACATTTCCTCAATCCAGAATCTTCTTCCTCATCCACCAAATGCCCTCAAACTGGTTTGAAGCATCATTATACAAGTATGCAGCTAGGCGCATGTTGTATAGTTCCTGTCCCTTTCTCTCTGTCACCACTGTCATTCTGCATTTATCCAGGTGGCAGCTCGTTAGTCCAGTCAATGCTAGTCAGGTTTGTTGGGCCTGGTTGTGACTCACTCATTCCTTCATTCACTCCACAAGACAAACAAAAGAGCTTATCAAGTTTGAAGCAAAATTGGTACCTTAAATGGTGATTTAAATGTAAAGCAAAACCACATGTGAGGAATAAATAAGGCATTTCTAATTATGAAAATAAAAATAAAGCACACATGAGGGAAAGGAGAAACTAAGGGCTCTATTCAATCCGCATTGCGGGAAATTCAGCTTTACAGCATGACTGAAATGTAAAGGCAATGTTTCCGGTTTAGCGGTGTTAGAGACTATTTGACTTGAGCCTGTTTTAGTCTGTTTATAATTGTAGAATTAGCCTAGCATTAGTAATTATTGTGTTAAGGGTATGTTGGAAATATCTATGTGTATTGTATTTGGGCAGAGGGATAGGGAAACCCATAAGCAGATGAGCAGAGTTAACAGGTTGTTAAATCCAGGATATGTGGAGTATTGAGTCAGTGTATCCCGAGATTAAGCAACAAGGTTATAGTCATCACAGAGGCATCCATGGGTAACAAAGCAACAACACGGGCCGGGTTGGTTCCAGTAGCAGCTCCACTCTCCCTAGGTAGTGGTGGCGATAGCGGTGGTAAAGACTGCTTGAGTTAGCCTGGTGTCTTCTGTCGTCTTCTCTGGTCTGTGTGCTGTACATATTGGACACATCTACATAGAAATTACATCTCCCTATGTAAAAAAAGATAAACATGTTTTGTTTTGATGAGGTCCTATTTTCAGAGATTAGATGACATCCTCACTTGTGATCTGGCCCATGAGTCGGAGAGTTCCTTTGGGGTTGTCGTCTGATTCAGAGAGGTTGGGTTAAATGTGGATGACATACGGTTGAACGCATTCAGTTGTGCAACTGACTAGGTATCCATTTTCCCTTCCCTTCATCATCATCACCCCCACTGTGGTAGTAAAATAACTGCAGGCATTGAAACTGCCTCCGTGGTGTCTTCCTTACGCTCTCCATTTTGGCTCTGTCTTCCTCTTTACAAGTAGCTGTACTGCAGTGCATGAAGAATCCACCATCTGTAAAACAGTATACATGGAGGATGACTGTAAAGATACACTACCCTCCTCCCTCTGCGTACATTCTTAGACCTAAATGTATGTACAAATATTGTTTCATAAATGGTTTATAAAGGAGATATAAGTAGATAATCAACTTTTACAAGTACATCTTCTGATTTATGTTGTAGTATCTCTGCAATGCTAAAGCTTATCTGTCATTGACTGAGTACAGTAACTCACCCCTCTCTAAGCTAACATATGGAATTGTTCTAAGTTATCAAAAAAATATAAACAAATTATTGAATTTGGCATTAGTGCTATTAGCCAATACAAACACATTGAATAACAGATTCACTACATGGAACAACAGATAATCCAAGAAAAAAAAGTGTCTGTCCTATATCTGAGAGATATAAGAAAGATCAGGAAACAATTTTAATACATTTTTTACATATATTTAATCCCATTATTTTAGGTACTAAACTCTCCAAATACACTACTGGTCAAAAGTTTTAGAACACCTACTCATTCAAGGGTTTTTCTTTATTTTTTACTATTTTCAACATTGTAGAATAATAGTGAAGACATCAAAACTATGATTTTTATTTTTTTATATTTTTTTCACCTTTATTTAACCAGGTAGGCCAGTTGAGAACAACTGTGACCTGGCCAAGATAAAGCAAAGCAGTGTAACAAAAAACAACAACACAGAGTTACACATGGGATAAACAAAAGTACAGTCAATAACACAATACAAAAATATATATACAGTGTGTGCAAATGGAGTAAGGAGGTAAGGCAATAAATAGGCCATAGTAGCAAAGAAATAACACATATGGAATCATGTAGTAACCAAAAAAGTGTTAAACAAAGCAAAATATATTTTATATTAGACATTTTTCAAATAGCCACCTTTTGCCTTAATGACAGCTTTGCACACTCTTGGCATTCTCTCAACCAGCTTCACCTGGAATGCTTTTCCAACAGTCTTGAAGGAGTTCCCACATATGCTGAGGACTTGTTGGCTGCTTTTCCTTCACTCTGCGGTCCGACTCATCCCAAACCATCTCAATTTGGTTGAGGTCGGGGATTGTGGAGGCCAGGTCATCTGATGCAGCACTCCATCACTCTCCTTCTTGGTAAAATAGCCCTTACACAGTCTGGGTGTGTTGGGTCATTGTCCTGTTGAAAAAGAAATGATAGCCCCACTAAGCCCAAACCAGATGGTGTGGCATATCGCTGCAGAATGCTGTGGTAGCCATGCTGGTTAAGTGTGCCTTGAATTCTAAATAAATCACAGACAATGTCACCAGCAAAGCACCCCCACACCACAACACCTCCTTTGTGGTTTATGGTAAGAAATACACATGCGGAGATCATCCGTTCACCCACACACGGCGGTTGGAAGCAAAAATCTCCAATTTGGACTCGGCAGACCAAAGGACAAATTTCCACCAGTCCATTGCTCGTGTTTTCGTGTTTGGTAAAATAGCCCTTACACAGTCTGGGTGTGTTGGGTCATTGTCCTGTTGAAAAACAAATGATAGTCCCACTAAGCCCAAACCAGATGGGATGGCGTATCGCTGCAGAATATTTTGGTAGCCATGCTGATTAAGTGTGCCGTGCATTCAAAATGTAACGAGTACTTTTGGGTTTCAGGGAAAATGTATGGAGTAAAAAGTACATAATATTTTTTACGAATGTAGTTGTAATGCGTCTGTGTGTTGCTGGTGTAGAGGAGTCAGGCGCAGGACAGCAGATATGAGTAAATATAGCAAAGTTTACTCAATAATATAACAAACGTCAAAATTATCCAAGCCCACAAATATGGACCGCAATACAAATAAAACAATCACTCACAAAGAAACATGGGGAAACAGAGGGTTAAATAATGAACAAGTAATTGTGGGATTGAAACCAGGTGTGTAAAACAAAACAAAAACAATGGCAAAATGAAAAGTGGATCGGCGATGGCTAGAAAACCGGTGACGTCGACCGCCGAACGCCGCCCGAGCAAGGAGAGGGACCAACTTCGGCGGAAGTCGTGACAGTAGTGAAATAAAAGTAAAAGTTGTCAAAAATATAAATAGTAAAGTACAGATACCCCAAAAAACTACTTAAGTAGTACTTTAAAGTATTTTTACTTAAGTACTTAACACCACCGTGTATCATACGAAATGGATGATGGACATCCACAAATTAATACATACTATAAGAAACATAACATATGTCTCGGATTTACCTTTACTATGTTATGTCTACGCCTAAGTCCAGGTTGATAGTTAAGTGCATGGGGACTGCTGTTTTATGGGGTCTGTGTGTATGGGGTCTGTGTGTTCTGTGCATAGTTCGCATCATTTCAGTTCATACAGGTCATTATTATTTAAACCACACAGAAAGGAAAACACACTGTGTGCTCAAGAGGGAATGTTACAGACGTTTCACTTCCTGATCTGTCTAATGTCTCTTTTCCATGTCCTCTTACTCTCCTGTATGTCTCCCCAGTTCTCTACCTCTGATCCAAACACACATCCATGCATACTGTACATCTTTCCTTGTCACTTTCTCTACACTCTCAACTATCTTCCCTTTCCAACATATTGTCTCATCTCTCTTTCTCTTTCTCTTTCTCTTTCTCTTTCTCTTTCTCTTTCTAATCTCTTTCTCTTTCTCTTTCTCTTTCTCTCTTTCTCTTGCTCTCTCTCTCTCTCTCTCTCTCTCTCTCTCTCTCTCTCTCTCTCTCTCTCAATTCAATTCAAAGGGCTTTATTGGCATGGGAAACATATGTTTACATTACCAAAGCAAGTGAAATAGATAATAAACAAAGGTGAAATAAACAATAAAAAATGTACAATAAACATTACACTTACAAAAGTTCCAAAGGAATTGAGACATTTCAAATGTCATGTTACGGCTATATACAGTGTTGTAATGATGTAGATCTCTCTCTCGCGCTCACTCCATCTCTCTTGCAGTTTTGCCACCAGGTGGCAGGAAAGTCTAACCTACTGCTGCTCTTAGCACTTCCACTCTTTGTTTTTTGTTTTACCTTTCTTTAACTAGGCAAGTCATTTAAGAACAAAATCTTATTTTCAATGATGGCCTAGGAACAGTGGGTTAACTGCCTTGTTCAGGGGCAGAACAACAGATTTTTACCCTGTCAGCTCGGGAATGTGATCTTGCAACCATTCGGTTACTAGTCCAACGCTTTAACCACTAGGAGGACCACTAGAAGGAAATCCCAGACAGCCCTGAAAGCTGAAGTCAGACTGCAGAGTTTAATCAGATTTAAAAAAATTGTATTGCCCTCATATCACAACAGCTGGTTAGCACACACATTTATGAAGAGGGAAATGCCTCACAAACAGCACCCATATTAATGGAGGGATTAAAAAAGACTCCAGCTATGTGGATGTTGTTGTACAGGGCCCTTGTATTACATACAATCTGGTCTGATCCAAGTCATATCAAAGGGCATGCTGGGGTTAAACAACACAATGAAACACCGCCTTCAGCGTTGGAGATTTACAATGGCTCATCTACATGTGCTTGTTATCCACAGTATCTTCTCATCTCCACTTCTTTTGATGCCAGAACCAAACCATCACTGACTACAGCCATTGTGTCTGGAACAACATCTTATCTGCATCAAAACAATGACCAATCTCCTTCTGTGCGTTACCACCATAGTGGGATAAGCTGCAAGATGCAGCTTGTTCAAAAAGACTCCTGTCCTGTTTCTTTCCACTGATTGACTACCCCTCAATGTCTTCCCAGTTCCCATCATATGGTTCAATAGGCCATCATGTCTTCTTCAATAGAGAGTCAATGAGATGAGGGACATACTGTATATTACTCTAAACTATGCTCCTCTGTTGGGATGAGGAAGGCCATTTGATCAGGGTTTAACGATGCCTTTTGGCTCTGTGGTGGTGTGTCCTCCTGAGTGATGGGCGTGTGTGAACAGACAGATCCCCCCTCTGTGCCCATATTGGCACCAATATGGAGGAGACAGACAGGCTCAAGATAGGGTGTCATCTGAAATCAGCATTTGTTTCCCTGCCGGACCCCCGTCCTGGATCAGGGAGCTTTGACATGTCAGAAATCATGTGGGCATATATTCAAGGAAAGGTTGCCTCTATGCTTAGCAAATAAATTGGGTAGTTTTAAAAAATAGATTACAAAAAAATGAAAACAGGCACTAAGCAGGTTTGTCTAAGATGGCTTCATATCAGTACACTGTCTGAACCTGCTATGACTCATTATAATTTTCACTGCTGTGATTTCTCTTCCACATGTCCCCCTCACACGTCTGTTTGTCCTCCACAGTGTGTTTGTGTACTGTCTGCTTGATGTTTGAGTGAGTTGTTTCTCAGTATCGGGGGAAAGACTGGGAAGCCCACGTGTCCTGTTGTCATTGGACTCTGCCCCTCCACGCTGGATGGAGAAGAGGAGGTGAACATAGAGGTGTGACGTGTGTGTGTGTGAGTGTGTGTGTATACATGTGCGTTTGTGTCCTCAGACAGACACTCATAAACAGTGGGGACCCAGCCAGAGTAATATACACCTTTCTGTAGCCTGTGGCACATTCCAAAGTGGAACACTGAACATCTTACCCAGCCAACATGCCCACAACATGCCCAAAAATATTGGCCCTGTGTAGGCTGCCCACATTGTCTAAAATATTGGCCCCGTGTAGGCTGCCCACATTGGCTAAAATATTGTACCCAAGTAGGCTCATTGTCTCCACGTTGGCCCCCAAGGCATTTGCCCAGTGTTGCCCAGTGTTGGCCAGTGTTGGCCAGTGTTGGGCAGTGTTGCCCAGTGTTGCCCAGTGTTGGCCAGTGTTGCCCAGTGTTGCCCAGTGTGGGCCAGTGTGGGCCAGTGTTGCCCAGTGTTGCCCAGTGTTGCCCAGTGTTGCCCAGTGTTGGCCAGTGTTGCCCAGTGTTGCCCAGTGTTGCCCAGTTTTGCTCAGTGTGGGCAGCTCAAAGCTGGTCTGGGAAGCCCTCTCTTGGCTTAAATTAACCCATCTTTTCCCAGCAAACATGCCCACATGTCCTTTAGCATTTAATAGGAATTATTTATTTAATTAATACAATTTAATTTAATGCATAAATTGCACATTTTTAAAGCCAATTTAGGAAGCATGATACATTGTATCAGAAAGTTGTTACTATCATACATAATGTTTTACAAGAGAAACTTACAAGAGAAACTCACATGCACATATTTAAGTGTTTTTAAAGTACTTCTTCATTGGCAGTGTACAAGTTCTAAAACATATTGGCATCACACTTATAACACTTAAGCCGGAACAACACTCGCAGTAACAGTTGCACAAAATACACTGTGTGCAAACCACGCCCCCAAATATTTGAATGAGCCCCTGCCTTTATCTGGACTTGGTGTGGGCTAGCCTGTGCTGGGCTTGGTGAGGGCTAGCCTGTGCTGGGCATGGTGAGGGCTAGCCTGTGCTGGGCTTGGTGAGGGCTAGCCTGTGCTGGGCTTGGTGTGGGCTAGCCCGTGCTGGGCTTGGTGATGGCTAGCCCGTGCTGGGCTTGGTGATGGCTAGCCCGTGCTGGGCTTGGTGTGGGCTAGCCCGTGCTGGGCTTGGTGATGGCTAGTCCGTGCTGGGCTTGGTAAGGGATGGCCCCTGTTGGGCTTGGATTTGGATGGGCTGTGTTGGGCTGGTGTAGGCTAGCCCGTGCCCACCTTGCCCACCAAATACCCACATTAGAGTCATGTTTTCTGGGTATGAATGTCACATGCCATTATATTGGCATTACAAGCATTGACATGTAAAAGGACAGAGACTTATAACTGGATAAACCTGTTGCTGACACATGGGCTAGAGATACAAATGTCAGCAGGGCCAGTCTGGACTTAGGAGGCCCAGGAAGGAACAGACTCTAATTAAGCAAAGGGATTTCACACACTCAACACAAGTATTTGTGTTGCTAAAAGAGAGAGAGAGCGAGACAGAGAGAGCGAAACAGAGAGAGCGGAACAGAGACACACACAGAGAGACACACACAGAGAGACAGAGAGAGACAGAGAGAGAGAGAGAGAGAGAGAGAGACACACACAGAGAGGCACACAGAGACAGACACACAGAGAGAGACACACAGAGACAGGGAAGAGACAGAGACAGCCAATATGTCCTTAAGTGACATATTGGATGTGTAATTGGAGTGTAATGAATGAGGGAACAATCTTGCATATGTTCATAATTGCAATAGCTTTATTTTTCTTAAAAAATTTATGAAATTATAAAAAGTTGACATTATTCAACAAGGTAAAAACAAACACATATAAATATTTGAGTGTGAACGTTTGGTTTACACTTCTCACCCTGCACTAAATAATAATAAATATGATGTTCTGGGCATATGCCCAGTTTAATTTCCATGTTTTACAGTGCAGTTCAGGATATGACAGAATCACTCAAAACGTTTCAGAGGATCAAGGAGTGGTGTTGGTTTGGGCCATTTAGTTGGTGTTGGTGAAGGCCTGGTAGAGGGCGGTGAGCTGGGCCTTCAGGTCCTGGGCGTAGGGGTCCAGCTTGTCCTTCAGGTCCTCAGCATAGGGGGCCAGGCTCTTCTGCACCATCTGAGCTCTGGTGGTCAGCTCGCTCTGGAGGTTCTCGGCCAGGGGGGCCACACTCTTCTGGAAGTCCTGCAGGCGCAGGTCCACTTTCTGCTTCAGCTCGTCAGTGTAGGGGCCCAGCTGGGACTGCAGCTCCTTCACACTCTGCTCCAGACTCCCCTTCAGCTCCTCACTCTTCTGGAGCAGGGTGGCCCTCAGGGCCTTGGAATCCAGGGACTCTGCATAGGGAGCCAGATCCTGTTTCAGCTGCTCCACTCTCTGCTGGACTTGTATCTTCATCTCCTCTGCGTAGGGTTCCAGTTTCCCCTTGACGCTGCCCAGGTCCTGCTCCAGACGCTCTTTCAGCACTTCGGCTTCCTGGGTAATCTTGGTCATCAGGTCCTTGGCTGCAGGAGGAAGCTGCTCCTGCAGGGAGACTGCGTACTGGCTGGCCACGTCAGCGCTCTCTGTGATGCGGTCACTGCAGGAGAGGAGAGGGGTCTGGTCAGGTCAGGATTCTATTTTTATTTATTTTATTTTACTTACTGTAACTAGGCAAGTCAGTCAAGAACAAATTCGTATTTACAATGACGGCCTACCCCGGACAAACCCTCCCCTAACCCAGACGACGCTGGGCCAATTGTGCACCACCCTATGCAACTCTCAATCACGGCCGGTTGGGATACAGCCCGGGATCGTCTGTAGTGATGCCTTAGACCGCTGCGCCACTAGGGTGACTAGTAATCTGAGGGCTTCCACTACAGACATTACACACATGTTATGACAACTAGAGCACAGGTCAAATGACTTACTTGACATCCTGTCCCAGCTGAGACTTCCTGATCATCTGGACGGTGTCATCGGCAGTTTTTGTTGCCTTGGCGACGTAGTCCCAGAAGGCATCTGTCAGCTGCTCCAGCTGTGGCTTGGGCTCATCAGCATAGAGTAGGTTAGCATGGCAACCTGTTGGGGCGTGGAAGTAGAGTTAGTTCCTGTGAAACTGCTAGTTTAACCTGACCTGCTTTATGACCGAAGTAGGCCAGGTTTAAAATAATAATCATTCTAATAATCTTGTTGCATTCAAAAGGTTTCAATGAATTTTTTTTATAGAGCAGTTATGGTTGTGGTAACATTAGATGTTACTTACCAGAGAGTATAGCAATTGCAAGCACCACGAACACCTTCATATTTGCGTTTCTCACTGAAACAGAAACATCATTAATCAATTACACTTCAATTACATTTGAATCTTAGAACCCTAAAATCCTAATTTCTCAACACCTTGTTTTGAATCTCAGCATTGGCCTCACCTGTTTTTTTCTTGGTGTATCTCTGTGTATTCAGTCTGTCTGTGTGTCTATCAGGCCAGTGCCAAGCTGTATATATAGTTGAAACCAGAGCTGTAGCTGAAAGCCCAAAGTCCAGGAGTCACTGCCATGTCACCTCTCTTCCTGCTTCTGCTACAACTCCTTGCTGGCTGTCATCACATGACTGTGCGGTTACTATATCGACATGCACACACACACATGCACACGCACACACAAATCACAATGACAATACATTATTTTATTACGTTCATATTCACTCTCTGAGCCTGACAGACTGAGCATAGACAGACCAGACTTGATTAACCTTGCTTTGAACTTCTCTCCCACCACCACCATGGTCCTTTTTATTGGTTCTATTCTAATTAGACAACTGTGCATGGACCTTGACCCTTCTTCTGAAAGCCTCATTCTAGAGAAGACTTACAATCAGGGATGCAACTTTCACTGGGGACGGGGGCAAAAATAGCATTTTTGTTGCCCACAGTTTTCTCATTGGAACGTAATAAGGCACAGTGGGCAGATAGGAGGTTTAGAACTCAACTCCTGACTTCACAACTGCATGTTACCAGGATGTGACATCATGAATAACTCAAGTGATGTAGAATGAGTGCTGTGAAGATTCTCAATCTGGCCATTCTCTGGGTAGACTGATCCACCTTTTTGACATGGTAATGTTGTTCCCAGACACTTCTTTGCGCAATAACCTGGGGGCGACGTTATGACAAGGTAAACTATCAGTATAGCACAGTAACCCACTATTCATTTAAACAGAATAACTACAGTATGACAAAGGGGGAGCTTTACTTTGAAAAATGAAAGTCTACTGTAACATTTAATTGATTCCAAATAAGTTCCTAGACACCGTACCTTATCTACTACCTATTGTGAAATCACATCTAATGAATGGACTGGGCACATGTGGCCCCTAACCCTAGACCCTATCACAGTGCGCATGGGCCGGGGTCAACTGAACTTTGGTCAGACAACTGACACATGGAAGTGCTTGAACACATGACCTCACAGTGAAACTGAAAACTATATCATAGAATATATTCTGGGAGTCAATGCCACCTGGCTGGACATCAAACTTACACGGACTATAAATCAATACCATATCTGATCAGACTGTGATATCTCATAAAGGTTGGGAGGAAGGTGTTGTCTGGACAAAGTGCTATTTATGTTTGAGAAATGGCTGTGATTGTCTCAGAGAATGGCTGATTCGACCTGAGAATTTCTGTGCCATCAAGGAAAAATCCATGAAACTGACCTGGTGTGAACCAAATACTCACTATCAGCATTGTAGAGTTGTAGCGTCTATATAAAGACAAATATACATTATGATTTAGGGAAAGGAACATGCTAGTGTATGTAAAAGTGCTTAAGTCTCAATACAACACAATACATCTACCCTCAGATGATATTAACAGTAACAGACCTGCATAACTGCAAGGCCAACAAGTGTCCTGCTGCACATTTATCACTACTGCATATCATTGAAAAACTATAGACAAGGGGATTGAATGGAAATGTGTTTATCAGTATGCAGTCCCAGGAGATTGGTCTTCACTGAGTATCTCTGACCACTATTTTATGTCTCAAGCTCTGTTTGTGACACTTTACCCAGAGGTGATGATAACGCAGTGCTCTCCTGTGCGTTCTGGGTCCAGGGGTTGATTGGGACAGGTCCAGGGTGAGTTGTCAGGACAGAACTGGGCTGGGTCAGGTAGACAGGTGCTGAGTGGTGCACTGCGGTCTGAGGGTTTATGATTTGGAGCACTGCTGACAGCGAGGCACTGGCTCCTGGACTTTGTGTTCCTTACTGCCCTGCTCACTATATATAGAGGCCAGTACACGCCTGAAACTACACTCACTGCAGACTCAGAGATACACCAACACACTCATACACAAAGACGGTAAGCTGGATTCTACAAGTCCACGGTATTATTTGATAGCATTCTATTATGTTTTTTCTGGTGGATTACAATGTTTTAAGTGATTGTTGCTTTATTTCACAGAATCTGATTGAGAGTCATGAAGGTCCTTGTGGTGCT
>QNTS01000562.1:18806-89022 GCA_003317085.1 Hucho hucho | reverse complement strand
CCAACATTCTCTTTCTCAGTAAAATAGCCATTACACAGCCTGGAAGTGTGTTGTGTCATTGTCCTGTTGAAAAAGAAATGATAGCCCCACTAAGCCCAAACCAGATGGTGTGGCATATCGCTGCAGAATGCTGTGGTAGCCATGCTGGTTAAGTGTGCCTTGAATTCTAAATAAATCACAGACAATGTCACCAGCAAAGCACCCCCACACCACAACACCTCCTTTGTGGTTTATGGTGGGAAATACACATGCGGAGATCATCCGTTCACCCACACACGGCGGTTGGAACCAAAAATCTCCAATTTGGACTTGGCAGACCAAAGGACAAATTTCCACCAGTCCATTGCTCGTGTTTCTTGGCCTAAACAAGTCTCTTCTTCTTATTGGTGTCCTTTAGTAGTTGTTTCTTTGCAGCAATTCGACCATGAAGGCCTGATTCACACAGTCTCCTCTGAACAGTTGATGTTGAGATGTGTCTGTTACTTGAACTCTGTGAAGCATTTATTTGGAGTGCAATTTCTGAGGCTGGTAACTCTAATGTACTTATCCTCTGCAGTAGAGGCAACTCTGGGTCTTTCATTCCCGTGGGGGTCCTCAAGAGAGCCAGTTTCATCATAGTACCTGATGCTTTTTGTGACTGCACTTGAAGAAACGTTAAAAATTCTTGAAATGTTCCGTATTGACTGACCTTCACCTATTAAAGTAATGATGGACTGTTGTTTTTCTTTGCTTATTTGAGCTGTTCTTGCCGTAATATGGGTGTGGTCTTATTTGAGCTGTTCTTGCCATAATATGGACTTGGTCTTTTACCAAATATGGTATACAAATATCTTATGTATACCACCCCTACCTTGCCACAACACAACGGATTGGCTCAAACGCATTAAGGAAAGAAATTCCACAAATTAACTTTTAACAAGGCACACCTGTTAATTGAAATGCATTCCAGGTGACTACCTCATGAAGCTGGTTGAGAGAAGGCCAAGTGTGTGGAAAGCTGTCATCAAGGCAAAGGGTGGTTATTTGAAGAATCTGAAATATAAAATATACTTTGATTTATTTAAAACTTTTTTGGTTACTACATGATTCCATGTGTTATTTCATAGTTTTGATGTCTTCACTATTATTCTACAATGTAGAAAATAGTAAAAAATTCTGAAAAAAAACGTTTGACCAATAGTGTAGGTAGGGATAAAGTTAGTCAACAGGACAGATAATAAACTGTAGCAGCAGCGTATGTGATGAGTCAAAAGAGTTCAATGCAGATAGTCTGGGTAGATATTTGGTTAACTATTTAACTATTTAGCAGAGAGAACAGTCTTTGACTTGGGTAGCTGGAGTCTTTGACCATTTTTAGGGCCTTCCTCTGACACTGCCTGGTATAGAAGTCCTGGATGGCAGGGAGCTCGGATGTACTGGGGCGTACGCACTACCCAAACAGTTGCCATATCAAGCGGTGATACAGCCAGTCAAGATGCTCTGAATGGTGCAGCTGTAGAATTTTTTGAGGATCTGAGGGCCCATGCCAAATCTTTTCAGCCTTGTGAGGGAGAAGAGACTTTCTTTACAACTGTCTCGGTGTGTGTGGACCATGATAATTCCTTAGTGATGTGGACACCGAGGAACTAGAAGCTCTCGACCCGCTCCACTACGGCTCCGTCGATGTGGATGGGGGCGTGCTCGGCCCTCCGTTTCCTGTAGTCCACAATCAGCTCCTTTGTCGTGCTGACATTGAGGAAGAGGTTGTTGTCCTGGCACCACACTGCCAGGTCACTGACCTCCTCCCTATAGGCTGTCTTATTGTCATTGGTGATCAGGCCAACCACCGTTGTGTCATCAGCAAACTTAATGATGGTGTTGGAGTCGTGCGTGGCAATGCAGTCATGGGCCCCTGTGCTGAGGGTCAGCATGACAGATGTGTTGTTGCCTACCCTCACCACCTGGGGGCGGCACGTCAGGAAGTCCAGGATCCAGATCCAGTTGCAATAGAGATTGTGTCATCTGTGGATCTTTTGGGGTGGTATGCGAATTGAAGTGGGTCCAGGGTGTCTGGAATTATGGTTTTGATGTGAGCCATGACCAGCCTTTCAAAGAATTTCATGGCTACAGAAGATTACCTTGGCATTCTTGGGCACAGGGACTATGGTGGTCTGCTTGAAACATGTAGGTATTAGATAATGGGTCAGAGAGAGGTTAAAAATGTCAGTGAAGATACTTGCCAGCTGTTCAGCGCATACTCTGAGTACACATCCTGGTAATCCGTCTGACCCCGCGGCCTTGTGAATGTTAACCTGTTTAAAAGGTCTTACTCACATTGGCTACGGAGAGCGAGATCTCACAGTCGTCCGGAACAGCTGGTGCTCTTATGCATGGTTCAACGTTGCTTGCCTTGAAGCGGGCGTAGAAGAAATTTAGCTGGTCTGGTAAGCTCAAGACACTGGGCAGCTCGCGGCTGGGTTTTCCTTAGTAATCCAACAACCCTAGGAACCTGTTGGAACAACTATAAAAACGCAATTCAATGCAGTTCCCACATTAAATGTGGGAGAAAAATAACTAATAATAGAGGCCGGTCAGATATCACAAAAGGATTGTGTGACAACAGATTGTGAGGTTGTTTGGATTCAATTACCTCAGTAATCCTCTGACTGTGTGCTGAATAGGACTGGACTTGTCATGCTGCTGAGTGCCGACTTTTCCCATGTGACACACCCATACTGTGATATAGAGTATAGGAAGCATGTGGAATTCTATGCATCAAACTGAGAGGCATTGTAAACATCTGATGGGTAATTTGATTTTATGTTTATGTTTATGTTTTTTTATCCAGTTAAGTAATGTGTAAACTAAGATGGTATTTTTTTTTTGTGTCCTAAAATTGCATGTAGTCAGAAGAGAGCACATGCACTGCAGTGGCTGTACATCTCAATATATGCTAGCTGGCTAGATATATACATATCCATTCCGACCAATCAGTGAAGAGATTGTTGACTCCTGGAGGTTATCTCATACTATCAGGCTATGAACAAACCAATCAATTCCAGTTTGTGTTTCTTGAGAGAAGGCTTCTTGTGATTACACCACAGTGAGGAATGTCTAGTATTGATAGCAGAGGTAGCGTACCTGCTGGACCATTCTCGGTAAAGGCCATCGGTACTGCTGAATTCAGTAGTGGTGCTGATAACAAGACCTATACAGTGGGCTCCAAAATTACTGGCACCCCTGACTGGAAATGCACAAACAATACTTTAAAAAATATAAACAATATAATTATAGAGATATACTCAAAATACCAACATACTGTACAAAATACTGTACTTTATTAATGTTTCAATGGAACCCAACAAAATCATTTATTGATTTAATTAAAAATGAATGTCCTCCAAATCAAGGTTTCACAATTAATGGTACCCTTAAATATTATTGTAAATAACATCTACCAAAATTAAACAAGGAATTAAATTCCACTTGTTTAAGTTTATCTAAGTGTTAAGGAACTATATTGAGCCATTACATCACTTCCTGTTTCACTAGGGTATAAAAATGAGGTAACACGCATGCAATATCCCTTTGTCATCCAACACCATGAAGAAAAGAAAAGAACTGGCAGTTCAAAAGGGATAGATGGTCGTACGACCTTCATAAATCTGGTAATGGCTACAAGAAGATCCACAAACGATTGAATATACCACTGAGCACTGTCAGGGCAATTATTAAAAAAAAAATCAAAAGTTATGGAACAGTTGAAACCCTCACAGGTAGAGAATGCAAATGCATTTTGCCCCCCAGAATAGGGAGGAGGATGGTGAGAGAAGCAACAAAATCCCCAAGAATCACTGTGAAAGAATTGCAGGCCTTGGTGGTGTCTTGGGGTCACCAGGTTTCAAAAAGCACCATCAGACGCCACCTCCACAACCACAGGCTCTTTGGAAGGGTTGCCAGAAGAAAGCCTTTTCTGACCCCAAGACACAGACGCAAGCGCTTTGAGTTTGCCAAACGTCATTTAAATTATGATTGGAAGAAGGTGCTCTGGTCAGATGAGACCAAAATTGAACGTTTTGGTCAGATACAGCATCGGCATGTTTGGTGTCGAAACAGAGATGCATACAAAGAGAGGCACCTCATACCCACGGTGAAATATGGTGTTGGGTCAGTGATGTTTTGGGGCTGTTTTAATTCCAGAGGTCCAGAGGCACTGGTTAAGGTTGATGGAATAATGAATTCCACCAAGTATCAGGCAATTTTGGCTGACAATCTGGTTGCCTCTGCCAGAAGGCTGGGACTTGGCCGTATTTGACCTTTCCAACAAGACAATGACCCAAAACATACCTCAAGATCCACACAGAAATGGTTCTGTGACAACAAAATCAATGTTCTGCCATGGCCATCTCAGTCGCCGGACCTCAATCCAATCTAAAACCTGTGGGCTGAGTTGAAGAGGGCAGTTGATAAGCGCAAACACAAGAATGTGAAGGATCTTGAAAGGATCTGCATAGAGGAATGGTCCAAAATCCCTCCAAATGTGTTCCTTAACCTTGTCAAACATTACAGGAAAAGACCATGCTGTTATCCTTGCCAGAGGTGGTTGCACTAAGTACTAAATGAGGAGTGCCAATAATTATGAAACCTTGATTTTGGTGAAATGTATTTTGTATTAAATAATTGTATGATTTTGGTGGGTTCCATTGAAACATTAATTAAGTACAGTATTTCTGACATGTTGGTATTTTGAGTTTATTTCTATAATTATATTGTTTATATTTTTTAAAGAATTGTTTGTGCGTTGCCAGTCAGGGGTGCCAGTAATTTTGGAGCCCACTGTATATGGCCAGCATTGCACATATATAGACTGTCATTACCTGAGTATAACAATGACTCAACATAAGATTCCTCATTATGAAAGCCCTGTCGTTGTACCACTGGGGCTTTCCAGAACCCCTTACAAGACCAAATATGTTAACTTTCACCATACAACACCATCTCTAACCAAGCCTTAACTATGCTTATATCTTACTATGCCAGACTAAATTCCTGAGCAGGACATATTCAGGACAAATCTGATGTGATGAACAAGCAATACCGCAAGGACATTGTTGTTGATCAGAAGGTGGGCTTGATGTACACCTGGACTCCATCACTACCCTAATTACTTCCCCTTTATCCAGAACTCCTTTGTTATCACCCACCAGGCAATAATGTTTATGTTTCCATGTTAGATGATGCTCTTGTATCGTTCCATGTTCGTCGTCATTAAACTCACTAACTGCACATTTTATTTATATAAAACAAATGTAACCTTTATTTAACTAGGCAAGTCAGTTAACCTATTAGGGCTCCGGGGCAGTGTTCGGAGGTTCGGAGAGTCTGGCGTGCCCAAAGTAAAATGCCTGTTACTCAGGCCCAGAAACTAGGATATACACACGTGTGATTGAGTGCGCGCTTTGTTTTTTTCCTTTTCTATTGAGCAGGTTATTTTCCGTCTGAAATATTATTGTTTATTTACATATTAGGGTACCTGAGGATTGATTAGAAACGTTGTTTGAGTTGTTTGGACAAAGTTTATAGGTATCTTTTTTCGGTTTCGTTTGTATGTATGTTGACTGGAGTGGAACGGTGGATTACTGAACAAAACGCGCCAACCAAACGGAGCTTTTGGGATATAAAGAGGGACTTTATCGAACAAAAGGACCATTTATTGTGTAGCTGGGACCCTTTGGATTGCCATCAGAGGAAGATCTTCAAAGGTAAGCAATTTATTTTATCGCTATTTTTGAGTTTTGTGACACCTGTGCTGGCTATGATATTATGCTAATGGAGAAGTATGCCGGGCGCTGTCCTCATACAATCAAATGCTATGCTTTCGCCGTAAAGCCTTTTTGAAATCTGACAACGCTGTGAGATTACCAAGATACTAAGCTTTTGAATGGTGTGCAACACTTATATTTTCATGAATGTTTAATATTACTATTTTAGTCATTTGAATTTGGCGCTCTGCATTTCACCGGATGTTGTCGCAGGTGGGGCGTCTGCGCCCCAAGGATCCCTAAAAAGTTAAGAAAAATTTGTATTTTCAATGACGGCCTAGGAACACTGCCTTGTTCAGGGGCAGAACGACTGATTTGTACCTTGGGGATTCGATCTTGAAACCTTTCGGATAAGTCCAAAGCTCTAACCACTAGGCTACCTGCTGCCACATGCTTCCTGACTACCTGCGTCTATGTTACAGAATATTCAGTGATGCCCATTTGTCCCTTTCAGACAAATATGACGGGACTCCATCCAAATGCCATTGCTTCCTCCTCCAGTGCTCCCTCTACTTTTCTCAAACGGGAGCCCCCACCATCGAGAGGTCCAAAGTTGCCACGGTTATTTCCCTGTTGACCGGCAGGCGTGGGAGAGACGAGAGGAGGATCTGGGTTCCTATAGGAGGTTCATGGCTCTGTTCAGAGTAGTTCAATCATCCACCGGAGGGCAGAGTGGGGGGTGAGCGACCTACTCCAACTACGGCAGGAGGACTAGACTGCTGCGGAGTACGCCCTCACGTTTTGTACACCTTATTCAGAAGAAGATTGCATGAGGAAGTCCAGACGGAGCTGGCATGCCGAGACGACACCCTCTCATTGGACGCACTCATCACGATGGCCATCCGTCTGGATACCTCCTTCGGGAGCGTCGGAACTCCCATCGCCTCTCTCCCTTCTTCGTTGACCGATCTGAGTCAGAGGCTGAACCCATAGAGTTAGGGGCCACACTCCTCCCTGCGTCTGAGCAACGCAGTCGGAGACAGCTGGGGCTCTGTCCCTATTGTGGCCAGGAGGGACACCAGCTTCAACAGTGTCCACTACGTTCTAACCTGAGAGTCACTAGATCAGAGGGACGGTCCAGTGATAATCCGTCTCCTGGGGTAGGTGTGAGTATTCCATCTTCACTCTCCACCAAACCTTTTTTAGTATCAATATCACTTGCTGGCTGTCCCTTATGTTTTGTTTCCACAGCTCTATGTGGACTCCGGTGCCACTGGGAATTGTATTGACCAGGCCCTTGCCTCCTCCTGAACATATCATCATACCCTCTCTTCTCTCAGTTTCCAGTTCAAGCGCTGGATAACCGACCACTGGGATCTGGCACAGTCACACACATCACAGCATCACTCACCATCACCGTGGGACCCCTGCACCAAGAAAGCCTCCCCTTCCTCATCATCCAGGCACCTGTACACAGTCGTCCTCTGCCTCCTTGGCCGAGTATGGAGATTACGGCCTGTGCACTTGGATGCCGGAAGACCTGCTTTCCCTTACCCTGTGGTTCCACGTCGGTTGAGAGTCCTGTTGGTGCCCTCCAGGACGACATCCCGGAGGTTTACCAGGATCTCCGGGAGGTTTTCTCCAAGACTTGCACCACCGGTCTTCCTCCTCATCGCCCCTGGGACAGTGCCAGCGACCTGCTAACAGACTCTGCGCCTCCATCCAGGAGGCTCTCCAACAGGGTTTCATTCCCCCATCCACCTCCCCTGCGTCAGCTGGTTTCTTCTTCGTGGCCAAGAAGGAGGGGGGTCTTCGTCCATGTATTGACTACACAGGTCTCAATGCCATCAACACCAAGTACCGCTACCCCCTCCCGTTGGTGCCGGCCACCATTGAACAGCTCCGTGGGGCCCAGTTTTTTAACCAAGCTGGACCTGCAGAGTGCCTACAATTTGATCTGCATCCAGGAGGGGGATGAATGGAAGATGGCCTTCAGCACAGTGTCTGGGCACTATGAGTACTTGGTGATGCCTTATGGTTTAGCCAATGCTCTGTCGGTGTTCCAGGCATTCGTGAACGAGGTGTTTCGGGACATGCTTGGGCGCCAGGTGGTTGTGTATATCGATAACATCCTGAACTACTTGGGACACCCTGGAGGAGTACATTGCCCACTTCCGGGTAGTCCTGAGGTGCCTCCTGGAAAACCATCTGTACGTCAAAGTGGTGAAGTGCCAGTTCCATCGGGTCGCCGTCTCCTTCTTGGGATATAGGAACAGCCCGCAGGGAGTGGTTCTGGAGGAAAGGAAGTTAGATGTGGTCAGGTCATGGTCAGTCCCAACCACCATAAAGGGACTTCAACACTTTTTGGGGTTTGCCAACTTTTATCGCCGCTTCATCGGGAACGTCAGTTCCATCGCCTCTCTTCTCTCCTCAGAGGTGGTCCCCGTAATTTGGCGTGGAATCCTGTGGCTTAAGCCTTCCACCTGTTGAAGGGGCATTTCACCTCCGCCCTGTTGCTAAAACAAATCATATGCTGCCCTTCGTGGTGGAGGTGGACGCCTCAGAAGTGGGCTTGGGGGCTGTCCTGTCACAATATCAAGGAAATCCACAAAAACTGTATCCATGAGCATACTACTCTAAAAAACTTTCCCCTGCAGAGAGGAACTATGACGTCGGTGTACGGGAGCTCCTGGCGGTGAAGTTGGCAGTGGAGACACTGGCTGGAGGGCACTACGAACCCGTTTCTCATGCTCACCGACCATCAGAACTTGGAGTACATATGGACAGCAAGGCGGCTGAACATGCGCCAAGCAAGGTGGGCCCTTTTCTTTACTAGATTCAACTTCACCTTGTCATACCGCCCAGGTTCAAGGAACATCAAAGCCGATGCCCTGTCCCATCTCCACGATTCGGGTCCTTGTCCTGAGTGGTTCCATCATCCACCCTCCGGAATTGTTGCCCCCGTTCTCTGAAACATAGACATGGACATCCGCCAGGCTCTGGAGAGGGAACCCGCACCGGCTACCTGTCCTCCGGAGCACACCTACATTCCCACGGAGGCAAGGGATCGGCTTTTGACATGGGTGCACACATCCCTTGCCGATGGACACACACTAGCACCACTCAATCTATCTCTGTTAAGTACTGGTGGCCCACCTTGCGCAGGACGTCGCCCGCTATGTCAACTCCTGCTCCGTATGTGCCCAAACCAAGTTTACCTGAATGCTACGGGAGAAACTCCACCCCTCCCTGTGCCTCAGCTGCCTTGGACCCATCTGTCGCAAGATTCTGCCACTGATCTTCCCCTGTCTGATGGTTTCACCACTTTTGTGGTTGTTGTGGACAGATTCTCCAAATCCTGCCGTTATCGCTCTCTCTGGTCTCCCTACCGCTCTTCAGGTAGCTGAGGCACTGTTCCAGCAGGTCTTCCGGTAGTATGGCCTTCCAGAGGATATTGTCTCCGATTTGTGGTCCCCAATTTACATCACGTGTATGGAAGGTTTTCATGGAGGAGATGGAGGTCACAGTCAGCCTCACTTCCGGCCTCAATCTAACGGACAGGTGAGAGGATGAACCAGGAGCTGGGTAGGTTCCTGAGGAGTCACTGCCAGGACTGGCAGGGGGAGTGGGCCTGACTCCTTCCTTGGGCTGAATACTCAGAATTCATTGCAACACTCCTCTACCGGGCTGACTCCCTTCCAGTGTGTTCTGGGATATCAGCCAGCCCTGGCTCCATGGACTTCAAGCCAGACCAAAGCACCTGCGGTGGACGAGTGGTTCAGGCGCGCAGAAGAGGTATGGAACGATGCCCACATGAGACTACAGCGCGCCGTCAGAAAGAGCTGGCAGATCGCCACCTCAGTGAGGCTCCTGTGTTCCATCCTGATGATCGCGTCTGGCTCTCCACCAGGAACCTCCAGCACCGCCTGCGCTGTAAAAAGCTGTGTCCCCGGTTTGTGGTACCCCCCCTTCGCTGTCCAACAATACATAAACTGTGACTAGACCTAACAAAAAGGAGAATTAGAGCTAAATGTGGGTGTGTGAGTTGAACTCATATGGCTCCGTTGGAGTCAGCACTTTATTTTATTTTTTGTCATTGTCTCAGTTCCTTACAGGCTTTGAACAATAAAGTTAGCTCTGTCAAATCCTTGTCTTGAGAGTTATATTGAGGTTATAAAATGCACATTTTCTACAGTATCTCCTTTTACCTCGGTCGAGGAAAAAAAACATTTCCCTCATTGGACATGCCTATCCCAACTATCCCAACATGCCTATCCCAGTCTGTTTATGTGATGTATGAACTGTCTTTGTTGTCCCTCACGCCGCTCTACCGCCTCCTCGTAATCCTTCCTACTGCACCCAAGCTCTATCCCCAAGCCCTGACATGTCCCTGAGAACAGCAGTATCTGTTTTGCACTGATCCCTGTTACCCTGCGGAGTTATTGTTTTGAAGAAATAACAGATGTTAACAACTACAGTGCCTTCAGAAAGTATTCAAACCCCTTGACTTATTCCACATTTTGTTGTGTTCAAAATGAATGCAAAATGGATTATATAGATTTTTCTCTCACCCATTTACGCACAATACCCCATAAGTGAAAACATGTTTTAACATTTTTGCAAATGTATTCAATTAAATACAGATATTTAATTTACAGAAGTATTCCCACCCCTGAGTCAGTACTTTGTAGAAACACCTTTTGGCAACGATTACAGCTGTGAGTCTTTCTGGGTAAGTCTCTAAGAGCTTTTCACACCTGGATTGTGCAACATTTGCCCATTATTCTTTTCAAAACTCTTGAAGCTCTGTCAAATTGGTTTCAGGTCTTTCCATAGATTTTCAAGTCTATGTAGCCCTTTCCTGCAGTCAAATGACCAAATCGCCCCGTAGTGTCCTCATGGATGAAATGTTATATTTTCCATAATCAACATTAAAAAAAGGAAATCCGGTGTTTCTATGTCAAACGATGTCATATTTCAGTCTTCTGTGGTGTATATAAAGTGTAATATTGGGATGCAAACTCAAAATGTAATACAACTCTATATCTGACATGGTACAGATGTCTTCTTCTTTGAAGCCTTGTGTGTGAGGTGTATACTTTTGTTTCAAAGTAGATTTGTTTAAGACTACCAAGATACACTCTGCGTGACCCTCATTTAGCCCACTGCAGTAAATAGGTTTTAAGTCAAAACTGTAACTCTGACACTCAGGAACATTCACTGTCTTCTTGGTAAGCAACTCCAGTATAGATTTGGCCTTGTGTTTTCGGATATTATCCTGCTGAAATGTGAATTAATCTCCCAGTGTATGGTAGAAAGCAACTGAACCAGGTTTAGCTTTAAGATTTTGCCTGTGCTTAGCTCCATTCTGTTCATTTTTTATCCTGAAACTCCCCAGTCCTTAACGATTAGAAGCCTACCCATAACATAATGCAGCCACCACTATGCTTGAAAATATGGAGAGTGGTAATCAGTAATGTGTTGTATTTGATTTTCCCCAAACATAACACTTTGCATTCAGGACAAAAAGTGAATTGCTTTGCCAAATGTTTTGCAGTATTACTTTAGTGCCTTGTTGCACTGTTTTGGAATATTTTTATTCTGTACAGGCTTCCTTCTTTTCCCTCTGTAGCATTGTGGAGTAACTACAAAGTAGTTGATTCATCCTAATTTTTCTCTTATCACAGCCATTAAACTGTAACTGTTTAACGTCACCATTGGCCTCATGGTGAAAACCCTGAGCGGTTTCCTTCCTCTCCGGCAACTGAGTTAGGAAGGACGCCTGTATCTTTGTAGTGACTGGGTGTATCGATACACCATCCAAAGTGTAATCAATAACTTTACCATGCATAAAGGGATATTCAATGTCTGCTTTCTTATTTTTACCCATCTAACAATAGGTGTCCTTCTTTGCGAGGCATTGGAAAACATCCCTGGTCTTTGTGGTTGAATGTGTGTTTGAAATTCACTGCTTGACTGAGGTACTTTACAGATAATTGTAAGTGTGGGGTACATAGATGTGTTTAACGTCATTCCAAAAGTCATGTTAAACACTATTATTAACATTAACAAAATGTTAAGCACATGTTTACTCCTGAACTTATTTAGGCTTTCCATAAAAAAGGGGTTGAATACTTACTGACTCAAGACATTTGTTTTTAATTAATTTGTACACATTTGGAAAAACATTATTCCACTTTTACATTATGGGGTATTGAGTGTATGTCAATGACATTTTTTTTTTTTACATTTAATACATTTTATATTCAGGCTGTAACACAGCAAAATGTGGAAAAAGTCAAGGGGTGTGAATACTTTCTGAAGGCACTGTACATGACTGATTCTAGTTGGATTGTAAATAGTGAATGGTATTATTCATGTAATTCTGGTAGAAGATACCTGCCGCGGCAGGTAGCCTAGTGGTTAGAGCATTGGGCCAGTAACCAAAAGGTTTATGGATCGAATCTCTGCTAGTTAAATAAAATAAATAAAGATGTTCCATGGGTCATGGGTTCAATATCATTCATGTAGGCTACTTACCAAGTCCTTCATTCATGTAGGCTACTTACCAAGTCTGGTCATTATGGAGATAGTGCCTTTCAAATTAATTTGATTGGTGACCATCATGCATTCAAATAGCCTAATGTAAATGAATGAAGACTGATGCTGAGTGGAGAGGGTAGTCAGTTGAAATAAACCGATTGAAGACCATTGGAGCTGCCTGACAAGGATAGCCTATTTACATATTCCTGGCGCCACCAGTAGATTATAATTGTCCAAATAATTGTTCTCTGAGACATTTAACATTTAATTGTACTGCCAAAACTGATGACATAAAATACACGTGAAAAAGCCAAAGACCAAGGACATTTATAAACAAACTGAATGAGCCACAATCACATCTAAGAGTTCTTTAAACGAGTTTCCTTGTTTCAAATAGCCTACAGTTTTTTTCATAGAAGCACAGACTATTTTCGTTGACTTACATCATAAACTATATATTGCATAATCAGCATACAGCCAGCAACAACGCCAAGAGACGAGAACTTCGAACGTGGAGTGGCACATCGTGTGGAACGAACCATTTGCCGAGCAGCACATCCTCACATGCGCGCGCTCTCCAGCTTCAAGCGCGCGGCCGTCCCAAGACAGTATAAAAATCCCGGCGAACTGTCCCAAGAGCACGGAAAGAACTGGATTTCTTAGGTGAGTGAGGAGTGCGGACAACTAATGGGCACCATATAGGCTACAAACGCGCTTTAGTCATGAGTGAAATACCTTGTTTTTAGTAGAAATATAAAGCATCTAGTAGGCAAGATTTGATACCGAGATAGAGGCTACTTATAAATGATTGCATTAGGTTAGGCTACTGTAGCATGCACATTGGCATTGAAAAGCAAGTAATTCATCTTCTTACTGTACTGTGAAGATAAGCAGACCAAATGTATGGTAAAACTGTTAAGAAGAGATGATTTGTAGGGGAAACTACTCTACCTTATTAGTTTATAGCATAATGACTGGATTTAAAGTTTAATCTGAAACGTTTAATTGCATAGAACTAGTTTAGTTTCTATTCTAAAAGAGCCCAGTGAGTACAGTTAAGGACATTTAGCATCTATGAAAATATATTTTTCCTATTTATTCTATTGGCTCACAGTAGTATTCTACTTAAAAAAAAAATATTATTCCAATTATTCCAATGATTTAACATTGTATCTTTGCATATTGTTGTATTTATATTCTATAGCTTTGATAGACAACCACTGTCTGACATGGGTCTATGTGTGTTTTCATAGGTGTATCTGTCTATCTATCAATCATGAAGGCTGTGGCAATAATCCTTGCTCTGGCAGTCATCTCTGGTAAGCCTGGGTTTACACTGTTCCCTTTTGACACTGTTATCAATATATACAGTACCTTGCAAAAGTATTCATACCCCTTGAATTTCTTCACATTTCATTGTGTTAGAAAGTGGGATTAAAATGGATTTAATTGTAATTCACTATATTTTTGCTATAAATGGTTTATTAATCTTCTTTTTTTTAATTCTTCCACTTTGACATTACAGATTATTTTGAGTAGATTGCTGACAAAAAATGACAATTTAATACATTTTAATGCTACGTTGTAACACAATAAAATGTGAAGAAATCCAGTGCAAGGCACTGTATATACAGTATATATATTTAGTATTAGTCAACTGTATGTGCATGAATGCATTTACTGACTCCTTGCTGAAATCAGTCTTTTAGGATCAACTCTTACAATACTGTAACACTTGTATAATTAGGCTTCATACTGTACCAAGGCTCCACACTCTCTCATTACCAGACTGGATTTAACCCCCCTGATGGTGTGTATATTATGGAAACCTCACCTCAGAGCTCTCTGTGTCCCCCTGCAGGCTGCCATGCCCGCGCCGTGCGCCAGGCAGAGGCCCCCCAGTACCACTGGGAGGAGAACGTTGAGCGCTTCTGGACCTACGTGTCTGAGATCAACAGCAGAGCCGACGGACTGGTGGACAACCTCAAGGCCTCCCAGCTCAGCAGAGAACTTGAGTGAGTGGCACATTGTAACACAATTTCATTCTGAAGTGATATAGGCTCATACACTTTGCTTCATCGCTCTCCATTATCCCATTGTGCTGTGTGACTGTCCCTGACCATGCCTCCCTGCTTTCCCCTCTCTCCCCCGTCCTCCCCCCTGTGTCCCTGACCATGCCTCCCTGCTTTCCCCTCTCTCCCCTGTCCTTCCCCCTGTGTCCCTGACCATGCCTCCCCTCTCTCCCCTGTCGTCCCCCCATGTACCCTGTGTCAACCTATGTCCCTGACCATGCGTCCCCTCTTTCTCCTCTCTCCCCCATCCTCCCCTCTGTACCCCTGTGGCTCCCGATTTCCTAGACCATGCCTCCCCTGTCCTCCCCCTGTACCCATGTGTCCCCTTACCTCACTGGCCATGTCTCCCTCTACCCACTTTATGACCATCTCTGACCATGCCTCCCTTCTCGCTCTCCGCAGCACCCTGATCACTGACACCATGGCTGAGCTGACCGTGTACAGGGAGGACATCCAGACCAAGCTGGGGCCCTACCCCCAGGACACAGCCAACCTGCTGGGCCAGGACCTGCATCTTCTGACCACCAAGCTCCAGACTGACATGGTTGACGCCAAGGAGCGCAGCACACAGTACCTGGAAGAGCTCAAGACCATGATGGAGCAGAATGCTGATGATGTCCACAACCGCGCCAACACCTACACCCGCAAACTGAAGAAACGCCTTAGCAAGGACAGAGAGGAGATCCGCAAGTGAGTATAGATGGCAACATCTAATGTACTGTAATAGCTTGAATTCCAACATAGAATTTCTAAGTTTTAATATGTCTTCCAAGTGATACTAACCCCCTCTGCCTCTCCCACCCAGAACCGTGGCCACCTACCTGGGTGAAATTCAGTCCAGGACCTCCCAGAACATGGATCTCGTGAAGGAACGTGTGGAGCCCTTCGTGAGTCAGGCCCACGACACCGCCGCCCAGAGGCTGGGCAGCCTCACTGACCTTCTGAAGAACCAGGCCCAGGACCTGAGCCAGCAGGTCTCCACCCAGGCCGAAGGCATGCGCGAGCAGCTGGAGGCCACCGCCGAGGACCTGCGCACCACCCTGGAGGGCAAGATCGATGAGCTCAGCAGCCTGATCGCCCCCTACGCCGCCAAGATCCGTGAGCAGCTCCAGACCGCCATGGACAAGGTCAAGGAGACCACCGTCTAAATGGACCCAGGGGAGGGAGGGGTTTGGAGGACCGGTGCCCCGCCACTACACCCCTGTTTAAGTAGGGGTGGGGGTTGTGAAGCACTGTGCCACCATTCACCTAGCTACCAGAGAGAGGAGGAGGGAGTTAAGTGTTACTAACGCTGTTTTCACTGTGTTGGCACTGTGTGTTTTGGTTGAGGGGGGTTGATAGAGAGAGAGGGGTGAGGACGACAGAGCTTTGAAGGGGTCTTGGGCAGACAAACACAGTCCTTTATGTCTGTTCAGGCCTCAGAAAGGCATTTACTGTTTAAATCACTTCAATCACTCTCTCGCTGTATTGTCTCCTCATCTCAGAACACAAGAGCCACACTCAATACTGCATTTCATAAACACACAAGAGGCCATTGTTTTTAACCTGCTTCGCTTGTCTTCCTTGTTATAAGTGCTCTAGATGTCTCCTCCAAATTGTTCTACTAATCTGCATCAGGTTTCTAAGGCTGCTATATGGGATACAAGGGGGGTTGAAACAGTATCTAACAATCGTGAACCAAATTGTCTCTGGCCCATTCCAGCGCTGTCCCTGTCCTTCATTTCAATAACTGCACTGAACTAAGACTGGGCTTATCTCCAGCACTAGGATCAGTCTGTCCAGAACCAAAGGAGAAGAACCACTCCGTGCCTTGCTTGTCTATGATGCTGTATCTACACCTGCTCTGTAGGCTCTGTATTTGTTGTGATTCATATAGAAGTGTATTTACTATGACTGTGATATGACGCGAATATGACAATGAAACTAAAAGGTATACTTCACAGGGTCCATATTCTACCTGTCTGTATTATTTTAGTTTGGCCAGAGTGTCTCTGCCACTTCACAATGTAACACGCCCTGCTGCTCACCATAGTACACTGTTCGTCTGGCTGTCTGGCTGACTGCAGTGTGCTACCCAGCGCTGCGTAAATAAAATATGCTTGTTGCTCAATTGTCAGTGTGTTTTTTTCTTGTCAAACATTTATCACCTTTTTTAACTTAGACATTTCTTTATTTTTAGTTACAATGACAAATGAGGTAGTTAATATAGCTGAATAGATGGATCTTCATCTTACAATATATGGTTGATGAACACACAAAATCAAGACATTCCTATGCTTATAAATTCCCTCTATCATGCACCATGTTCTGATAACAATGATAAGCTGAACCGGGTTAGTTACAGCTGGGGTTGGAGCGAAAACCTAAAGGAGGGTAGCTCTCCGGGAACAGGGTTGGAGTGAAAACCTACAGGAGGGTAGCTCTCCGGGAACAGAGTTGGAGTGAAAGCCTACGGGAGGGTAGCTCTCCAGGAACAGAGTTGGAGTGAAAACCTACAGGAGGGTAGTTCTCCGGGAACAGAGTTGGAGTGAGAACCTACGGGAGGGTAGCTCTCCAGGAACAGGGTTGGAGTGAAAACCTACAGGAGGGTAGCTCTCCAGGAACAGGGTTGGAGTAAAAACCTACAGGAGGGTAGCTCTCCGGGAACAGGGTTGAAGACCCCTGACATACAGTAATTCAGTGTTGGTCTTTATAGACCACAAACAATGTAAGTTGAATTGAGATCTATATTAGGTTATAATGTCACGTAACATCACATCTGTGTCAGGGATCAGCCAGGCTCCACCACCACACAATCACAGAGATCACTGTCACCTGAGTTCTAATCACCCGCACCTGCACGTCATTTGATCATCAGCACAGTCAGCATAAAGGCACTCTCTCCACACAGTCACTTTGTCTGGTCTCGTTTGAGTAAGGACTCACTCCCGGTTCCTCTTACCTAAACCTTTGATGTCAGCATTATTCATCTGCCTTCCAGTGTCTCCTTCGTCTTCCTGGTTCCAGTCATCATCATCCGGCTACCTCCTTCATCATCTACAAGAAAACTATAACCTGTCAGGATTTCCCATCGTCACCTAACAGAGACATTCTCTACTACTATTTACCACTGGGACTCACCGTCATAGTTTCAATAAACCTGTTTCTCTTTTGGAACCTTTTGTCTTGAGTCTCTGTTCCATAACAATCTGGAGGCTCCAGAAATAGGTTGGACAGAATGTCCTCGTCATGTCACGCTCTATCTTCTTTTCTATCATCTTTTCCCATCCCCAGATCCCATGTCTTTAACCCCGAAACACCAACCCTAAACCCCCTGTAGGCAGTTCTCTCCTACCTGTACACTCATAAACACACACGTTCCTTGTTACATACGTTTATAGGGATAACTTATACAAGGGAAATGTCTGATGATTTGCAGTAAGGCCTTTATTCAGGGCACCTATCCTTCTCCCTAACCCACATCCCCCTTTCAGCTTTTCTTTTAAGACCCTCCCCCACCACCCAGACGCACTGTCAATTCATCTCCTAATCTGTACAGATGGGGCCTTTCCGCCCCCTCCTGCCCCCAGGTCTTTCTTTCTCTTTTGTCCCATTTCCTCCCTCCTTCCGTACCTCCCTCTCTGGCTTGTCGGGATCTGCTCTCACATTCCTTTCTCGTTATCCCAGCAGGTTTCAGGAACCATGTTTGTGTTTTCATCTACTATGTTTATAGATATTCCACCCTCCTCTCCCATCTAAGATACACAGATGTGCACGAAGGTGTAGACACACACACACACACACACACACACACACACACACACACACACACACACACACACACACACACACACACACACACACACACACACACACACACACACACACACACATAGGTACATAGGTACACAAATGCTATGATAATTGCTTTTGATGGATCTACAGTTAGTTTTTCATGTTTGCAATTTGACTTGTAATATCGCTGACCTTGCTGCTATCTTGGTTTAACCTGGATAAATCAGGTTTAAAAGAACATGTAAACACCAGAAACACACAGTAATAGTAAGGTATTCTGGCAGAGCAAACAAAACATGGAGTTTTTTGAGTGTATTTAACAGAAAGTGTGCGTCACAAAGTTTTCCTCTGAAGCGTAGGATAGAGGCCAGCAAGTAAACATGTAGGCTGGAAGCCAGGCAGTGAAGGCCACCACTTATCCCTCCTCGCTGCTCCTCCAATCCCCTCCTGCAAAAAAGCACTTACACCTACAATACTTTAGTGTTGTTTGTTAATGGTAGTTTTAATAAACTAAACGAAGTTAATTCTCACTGTATACAATAGCACTATGGGCATCTTTATTTTTGAAGTTGAAGCACCGTTTCGGGATTAAGTCTATAAATATGAACACAAGCACCTTGATGATCTACATTAAAATGTGCTCAAACATCCTTTTTTAACCAGGAAAAAACGGTAGGAAAAATACTCCATGCAAGCAATAACTGTGTCTCGTAAACCACCCCTACTCAACCCTAACCATAACAAGTAACATACCATTTCATTTATGTGACCTTGTATTCAATGAGAAGACAAGAAGAGCAACAATGACTACAATGACCTCTCCCCTAAATCAGGTCACACTCCTAATAACAACCTCTGTGTTGAAGTGCATTGCAAGCAACTTCATTGGAAGGTGAGTGAGTAAGTTATTGAGTCACAATTTGTTTTTGTTCCTCCTTTACTGGAAGGCCGTGTTTGGGTGAAGTGTCCTACACTATAGTAAACCCTGTATGTATCTGCAACGGTCTGGCCAAAGAGAAAACAGGAAAACCACAAGCATTCTGCCAGTCAGCACTTCTTCTCACGTACTATACTGCAGCTCCTGGGTGTCTCTGGCTCCGGCTGAAGCAACAAAGGGCTCCAGCTAGCAGGTGTTGGCAGAGCAAAACAGTAACCCCCGACAACTCCCCCACAGAGATTTTACCTCTTACTACCCTTACTCCCCCTCCTCCCCCATCTTGGTGCTGGAACACAAACCCTTCACCACAGGAGCCCTTTGGCAAAAGAAGGGGGGAAAAACTGTCTTTTATCAGGCGGCTTGTTATTGCAATTCATGAGCGAGCGAGACATGCACGTTCACGCCTCATGCATCACACAAAGACTCACACACTCTGCCACAGGTGAGGAATGGGTACTGTGTGATTAAGGGGTGCAAGACAATGGTCATCTGTGCATCATAATAGGGTTTCATATGGCTAAAACCATCAGCACCAAATGGGCACCCTGCCGTGGGCAGCAGGGGGCTGGGTGTAAAGAGGGAAGTGCTGTAATGAGGAAAACATACATACCCCTCCTGCACTAAGGAGAGGTTACTATAGTTCAACAAACTGTAGTCCACTACCACTGTATGCTCCAACACAGAGAATGACCTTCTAGACTTACTTCCCTATTTTAAGAATAGTGCAAAGAAAGCCATAAGACTCTCAGGTCAAATAACTACAAATCTGGGGTTTTCAGAGTTGTGTCCATGTGATTATTTGCACCAAACCCCTGTACCACACCAAACATGACACATACACACACACAGACAGACACTGACACCCACGAAAAAGAAGAAGGTGACATAGACTTTGCCAGACTTTGTAGTTCTTGGACGTGGAGTGACGTATAGGCTATTCCAGTACAGTAGAGGTTTGTTGACCCCAGCTACTCTCTGTTGGAGACAGCACGGAGGAGCACTAAAATAATGGACTTCTATCAGATTTACATAACAGTGGACAAATATGACATGCTGTATGTCATGATAATACTGATAAAACAGATCTGTGTGTGAGGTCAGTGAAGGGAAATGGGACTGAAAGTAGATCAGAGGGGAAGAAGCGCACATGTTATAGGCCTAATTTATATATTATGAAATTGATAGGTGTCAACAAGGATTCCATCACACAGCTTTCATCTATTCAGAGAATATTCCATGTATACACTGTACTGTAAACCATCTACTGAATCTTGCCTATGCCGTTCGGCCATTGACTCAAATCTCTAGCCACTTTAATAACTAAAAATTGGATGAAATAAATGTATCACTAGCCACTTTAAACTATGCCATTTATATAATGTTTACATATCCTACATTACTCATCTCATATGTATATACTGTACTCTATACCATCTACTGCATCTTGCCTACGCCAGTCAGCCATCGCTCATCCATATATTTATATGTACATACTCGTATTCATTCCTTTACACTGTGTGTATAAGGTAGTTGTTGTGAATTTGTTAGATTACTTGTTAGATACTACTGCATGGTCGGAACTAGAAGCACAAGCATTTCGCTGCACTCGCATTAACATCTGCTAACCATGTGTATGTGACAAATAAAATTTGATTTGATTTGAGAAGTCAGAACAGGGATGACTTCAGGGAAGGGAAGAGGGAAGGATGGAATGGGGCCCAAATACTTGCCTTGCCAAAAAGACTAAGGGCTGGATTCAATCCGTATCGCCAGAAGATCTGCTCTACAATGCAAAGGTCCTTGAATGCAGTCAACGCAACGATGGGAACACTGCCTTTAATTATCGGTCACAGATCTTCAGTGCTACAGATTGAGTATAGCCCTAAATGGACTGGTCTGATGGACTCAGAGACAGATCTGCATTGAGCACCAGAGTCAATGCAGTGCTGTTTAGTGATGCCACTGCAGAACTGTATCAATATCTTAACTCAGTAGTATAAGTATCTTGTGAAAACCCCCCCAGATCAGACAGTGAATTACAGATCCAGTCAAATAAATCCATTCCCACAAAATCGTATTAAATAAGTGTGGTTTGAAACAAGACAGGACATGGACCATACCTCAGCTGGGCTCTCCGAAAAAGGGATATGGGGGAGTGTTGGTTAATCTGGAGGAGATGGTGGGAGTAGGCCGCTCTTGGCATGCGCTTCATTGGGCGATGCGGGGTCACCATAGGTCAGAAGTGGTGACTACTGATTATATCAGTGTGCTGGGATAAATAGAGGGACTCGGTCAGTCTGTCAGACACACTCTGGTGAGATCAGGTAAGATTAACCTACTTTTCACTTGCATTTCTAGAGGCTTCTTTTCATTGTTATTACTTCAAATGTCTATCTTTGTATGTTTTTGCTCTTATCTGAGCAAACACATAGGCCGGGATATCTGGGACTTTTGTTCATCAGTTTATTTACTCAAAATAAATGCACGAGAATGACGCCAATGCAGTTGTTTATTTTATACGCAAAACTTTCCATAAATCTATACCAGTCTCTCAAAATCTGTTTGCGGTATTGTGGCGACATCTAGGTGTAGTTTATAGAAGCTGGAAAGACATCCAGCCTACCTTCTGTTTCTGAGCGCCATCCAATGCTCAGGACAGATATTAATATAATCCATTTTTATGTTAGTCTACTAATTTAATCAAATGCAGGTCGAGTTTAATCTCAAATGTAAAATGTTAGTTTTTTTCTTCTTGCTAATGTAAAGCCACTAATCGAAGAGGTGTGATGGCTAGAGAACGCAAATGGAGCTGTCCACTGTGCTGACCGCACGGGAGCGCTCTTTCACTAGCCACACGTGCAGATGAACGGTTTCAGCTATAACACTAACATAACAGCTTTTGATCATTTTCACTTTTTTTAGCACAACTCCTGCTGAAGCCCTGACGGCATAATGCTTCGATTCCGTTTTAACTCATAACTAACTCATCATGCAAACCTTTTTATGATGGAGGATATTAAAGGCAGGGTATTTTGTTACTAAATTTGTCCTTTGCTTGCAGCCAACAGTCAAGATGAAACTGTCCATTGCCATTGCCGTGTTGATGCTTGTGTTTGCCGCACACACAGGTATGAAGCCCTAACCTCTTAGGCATCCATTACACTCTAACTCTATCTAGTCATTACCATTGCTCCTTCACCTCCCTCAAAACTGGCATCAATACTAATGCGTTTTCACTGGTGACACGTGTGTGATGTTTCTCTATCACACAAACACATGCACATGTACATGCATGTACACACTCACACAGCCTCACACACAAATACACTTGATAACAGTCGATACAAATCCATTACAACTAAATGCCTAAGTCTGACCTCAAATACACACCAATACAAATTCATTATTATGAACACACGTGTACCATCTATCTCTCTCTCCACCTTTCTCTCTCTCTCCACCTTTCTCTCTCTCTCCACCATTCTCTCTCTCTCCACCATTCTCTCTCCATCTCCCCATTTTCCTGACTATTTCCAGTTCTCTGTTCATAGTTCTAACACTCTCCCCTTCTGTTCATAGTTCTAACCCTGCCTCCTTTCTGTTTCTCTACAGAGGCTCAGGAGGCTGAGAAGAACATTGAGGAGCATTTCGCCACCTTCGGCAACCAGATGAAGGAGCTAACTGATGACCTGACCGTCAAGTCCAAGGACATAATTGAAAAGATTGGGGACAGCGAGTTCGTCACCAAAACCAGGTACACGCACACACACACACCCCAAAACATAACCCAACATTAAATCCATTGGAGATCTACATTAGTACTCTGAAATAATTAAAGACTGAAATGACTCACTGTGTGTCTGTCTCCCCGTCTCCAGGACCTGGTTCACTGAGCAGTTTGACAAGATGAAGGCCAAGATCGACGAGACCTTCCCCTAGCAGTAGTAAGCCTGTACACCTCTGACCCTGCCTGTCTAAGACCCCACGCCCCCCAATAGGTTTCTTGCTCTGTCTTGCCTGGTGACGCGATTGCTGTGATGCTGACACGTGCGCTGTCCCGACAGACACCGAGGTTATATTCCCCCTCTGTGAAGAGACCGACGTCATCGTTGTGTAATTGTTATGGCTTGCTTTAATAATCACGGCTTGCTTTAATAACCTGGAACACAATGAGCTGAACAATAAAGATACCTTTGTGATAAAACTATATTTGTGGGTTGTTATATATGCATTTGATTTGCTACAGTAAGAAGTCAACCTGTTCATTTTTAAAGAGACCAATGAGTCCATGCAATGACAAGTTAAAAGTTATTCTGAACAATGAGTTTGATCGACATTGATTTTGATTTGACATGTGTCTCTTCAACTAATATATGGGGGGAACATCAATCAATCAATCAAATTGATTTATAAAGCTCTTTTTACATCAGCCGATGTCACAAAGTGCTACACAGAAACCCAGCCTAAAACCCCAAACAGCAAGCAATGCAAATGTAGAAGCACGGCTTTATAAGGATATAAAGGATGTGAAGGCCTGTACACATAATACAGACAGTATGCATAACAAGTATAAAAAACAGTGCAGATGGACCAAACATTCACTTCGTCTCTGTTTACGATGCATTGTGGGATAGGTGTAGGATGTTAATGTGGTCAACGTGAATGATCAGGTGACCAGTATGACACATGGGTTAAAAACACCATCATAGTGGCCAGAGAAAGAATCTGTGCATTCTGACTGAAAGATACTATACTTAAAAGCAGTCTGCAACACATGTCATTTCACATTTTGCCCAGACACTTCTCTACCTGAGATTCAGCAGTAAGACAAGTGTCTGCCAATGGCCACTTTCTTCCATTCAACATGTTGGTTGTGTGCAGCCTTGAAAAGTATCTCTATGAACAATGTTCAATCTCTTGAAACTTAATGTTCCTGTGCTAAGATATGCTTCCCCTAAAAAAAGATACAAACTTGTGTCACAATCACAAATGGACTCTGGATTTATGCTGTTATTGAGCTCTCCTTAACAATGAACACTCTACAAAGCAATACAACAGACATACTTTGATGCTCTGGATATAATGTATCACTCTGGATATCTTGTATCACTTTGGATATCCACACGTCAATGGCTTAACTGAGAGATACTAACCCAGTCAAATAATTCTGCAGAATGAATTAATAACAGAGAGAATGTTCTATGAGAGATAGTGGTCTATCCATCTATGTCAATAGCAGACACCAAATGGCAATTGGGGGCACTACACTTGCTGCTGGTCGTTCATTTCACAAGGCCCGGGCTAAAGTCACTGTTTATCCTGAGTTAATGATTACTGTGCTGTTCCAGTTTACTGGAATCTGCTCCTGTGTTTGACCAGAGGTCAAGGGTCAGACGGTAGGATGGTTAGAGGGGGTCCAGGGGGCAAGAGGGTTGTGCACCCCACCAGGTAATACTCATATTTTTACCCTATTTTCTGGGGGTTTCATGATAGTGGGCAGCTTTAATCTGCTCTCTGTACACTCTTCTCACAACAACCAACTATTGTGCTGTGTCTGTCGACAGGACCAGAGGTGAAGAGGCAAATGGACAAAGGGCATCTATGGAAAAGCAATAGTGGGAAAACAAGATTTGAAAATGACATCCACAGTTGGTCATGTATCAGTGTGTCATTCAGCATTGTGCCTGAAACTCGTGTTGCAGAGAGAGAGAGAGAGAGATAGGTATTCTGAAGTGGACTCCTCTCTTGAGTTCTGCTGACTGAGACATTGGATCTAGTCCAAAACAGCACTCTATTTCATTCACCTGCTGTCTTCTTAATAAATATATCTGGAGCACAAGGATATAAAGACTTTTCCTGGTCTGAATACTTACAAGCCAATATGTCCACTCGTTTTTAGGAACTTTGGACAGCTATCCAGAAGATTTTGAAATTGAAAAGATTCTGAGAGATTAATGTAACCTTTTGGCAAATGCAAGGATGAAAGTTTAACATGAGAGGCTTTTTTAAATGTGTTGCTGGGAGTTAGTGTTTCTTCAGCGCAAAAATGTATACTGTAAGCAGCTGACACAAGTCATATATCTTATTTCAAGATGTTTTGTTTTAACCCTTTTTTGGTTAAAATAAGCAAAATTATCTTCCATTGACGTTAGATAATTTAGTTTGGTAAAAAAAATATGTATGTATAATCCAAAGGGAATCACTAAATATAAGATATTTCGGCTTGCTTACATTTCGGTTTTTGCAGTATACCCAGAAAAATATTTCTCAGAACTTAGAATAGAGAATAAATAAACTATTATTTACAGAATAAATAATAGTATCGAACCACTGGACTACTTACGACTGACTCACTGATCATCCAAGCCAATCCAATCAGTCCACCACTTCCCACCCAAGGTCACCAAAACGAGAACAATGTACACATGTAACCAAGAAAAAGCGCTGTGAGAAGTCCTCTAATTCAAATAAAGTGACTTGATTCCACCAAACAGATTGGACAATACTGAGAACAAACACTAAGGTAAAGTGCTCCCTAAAATGCTCTTTCAGTTACTTTGAATTGTGTAGTTTCTAGCTGTTTTTATACTGGAGGCCAGCTGTTATGTGTGATACTGTTGATTACAGAAATATATATACATATCAGTGATATATCATTTGAATGTATGATTAGTTTTGTTTGGGTGATGAAAAACGTAATGTACTGTTTATTGAATAATTTCATTATATGTAATATCTCTTTTATAAGTGAGATGTGTATTTTAGCTAAATCTTCTCATTCTGTTTCTATGACAGATGCCAGGGAAACTGATGCTAGTTGCTCTCCTCTTGCTCATTCAAGGTGTGGCTTTTACTGTCCATCTAGTCTATCCTCCATTGAACTGTTGACCTACTGTAACCTCTCTCCTCCATAGCATGTGTGTCCATAGTGGCCCAGATGCCAGACCCAGGGGACTCTGACTCTGCGGGGGTTCTGCAGCGGGCAACAGAGGCATACAGGTACAAACAGACACACACTCACCATGGCCGACCATGCCATTTTAAGGACAAAGGTAAAAAGCGTGCACTCAGTAGATGCTGCTTCCAAGTGATTTATTATTGTGTGTGTGTCTTACAGGGCAGCCAAAGTTAAAGCCCAGAGAATAAGAGAGGTGGTGCAGGCCTTTGCTGGTGCGTACTACGAGGACCACATCAAACCAGTGGCTGATCCCTACATGGACTGGGCCTCAGCCTCCACCAGTTCCTTCTGGGACGGAGTCAAGGAGAAGATCAACCAGTACAGACCCATCTAATGGCACCTGAATCTAAGGCAGACGAACACCCACCCAAGCTCACTGCCAGCACATATGCTCATGCAAGGTGATACTAGGACTGATTCTATGTTCATGAGCACTACGGATTACAAGTAGGACATTTGTGTTACAGTGTTTTAGAAGAGCGCGTGAACACTGCTGTATGATTTGGCCGGTGAATGAGGACACCCGTTTACTGGTGTTTCACTAACCTCAGCACAAGGGTTGTGATAGTATTAAAACTGCCATAGAGTGTATTAGTAATCACACCGTTATGGCTCACATATTGCATCTAAGTGAGTCAATTAACTATTGTGTACCACCAAAATGAATAAACACTAAACAAAAATAAAAACATTTAATTGTACCATTATAGTGTTGTGCCTTTTCATAAACTTTCCCTTGACACAGTCTACACTGCTCGCATTCATCAATCTCTGAACTGAATGAAGTAGAAAGCTGAGAGAGACTGAGAACAGATTTTAGAACGGCAGAGGCAGAGAGAAAGCAACAGGGAATGACAAAGAGGGAGAGAAAGAATGAGACAGAAAGAAAGAGACGGACGGACAGACAGACAGAGAGCCGGACAGACATTCAGACAGAGACATCAGCGAGGGGAGTGATATCTACAGACTGTGCTGAAATCGGAGTGTTATCTAGGTGAGAGTTGACAGATACAACGTTCAGCAGGTGTGTCTGGCTGGAGGGGAGATGTGTGTGACCTGCAGGCCGTTTCTCTCCGCTCTCTCTGTGTGGACTGCAGACATCGATCCTGGAACACAGTCAACACACTCAGGGCCCTGTTTTATTCAATCAAAACCATAATCTGACTAACTGGGATACATGAAACACATTCAAATAGACAGCGAGATAGGACCTTAGCGTGAATAAACCGTTGAGATACTTTTTTGTTAGACATTGTGAAGAGTGTTTTGTTGTTGAGTTAGTGAATTCTGAATGTGTGCAAGAATACAGATTTTCAATGAGTTACATAGAGGCAGTCAAACATACTGGTTTATGTTCCACACAAATATTGACAAATCAATTATGGAAAACTTTCAGACACAGTTAAAATACTTAACACGATCATTCATTCAAACAAAAATCTACTTCATGCACTGATATGCAAATGTTTTTCAGGAGAATTGAGGCTTTCCTACGTATGCAGAAGAGTGCATTGCAGCATAAATAGATTTCAGAAATGAATAATCTGGAGGCATTGCATCACCTGTCTCAAGTGGAATGGACTTTGTTTAGGTGAACGAGTGTGTGGATGTTTGTCCTATAGGTACAGTGGGTTCTGGTGTGTCTGGTGCGTGGGTGTGTGTGCGTGCGTGTGTTTCGTGTATTTGTTTGTGTGCGTGCGTACGTTTGTTTACTCTCCTCCCTATATCATGGTGTCTACTTGTCCAGATTGCTTTACAGACAACTCAGCCACCAAAGGAGACTGTCATTTATTTCACTGGGATCTGTACACCCACTACAACAGGAGGTAATCTTTTTCTCTCTCTATTCTCAACTTTTATATTTATATTATTTCAATGCTCTAGTAATCTCAAAAAATTTAAATGTATTAATGTATTAATTATTTATTTTCTCATGTATTTTAAGATGCATCTTCCTTTCGTATCAGTTATAGTTTCATTAATGCCTGATCTGATTGGTCTGATTTCTAGTCAAATTAATAGACAGGCATTGCATTTAACTTAATCTAAATAATGCATAGAAAATCCTATTGTGTTTGTTTTTTTCTTTCAGAAATGAACGGAAAATTGGCATTAGCCTTAGTGCTTGCACTCCAAGGTAAGACCTAGAAGCTGCAACACCCACCCTGCAAAACCAGATTTGTATTTTTTCATCAGAAATTCATGCGTGTAAAATATTGTTTACTGTTCTCAAATGTTTAATTCATAGATTTTAGATGTGTATGACATTTTTTGTTTTTGGGCAAAAATGCTATATATTCATTGTTTCGCTGGAATGGAAGGTTCGTATCCTGTATATTTTGACTGTGATAAGTGGTTGTCTCACCTAGCTAGCTTAAGATGGATAAGAGCATCAGCTAAATGACGAAAATATTAAATATAAAGGTTTTACATACAGATCTCATGTTACCGTGTTGAATATTTCTTTGTAAAAAACAATATACTGTATATTGATGTCACAAATGTTTCATTTGTACAGTTCTTTATAAAAAAATGTAGCTATTTGTCACATTTGACTGTGTAAAACCCAGCAGTAATAAAACCTATTCCTGTGAGAGAGGCGGATATATAGGATTTTGCTAAAAAACCTGATTATTTGTCTCTGAAATGAAACCCTTGTGATATTTTAAACAAAGACATGGCGTCATTGAACAACCCCATGCCACGATTAGATAGTGAAAAAACACACCAATCTCTTCCATAATGTCTTTATACAATAAAAGCAAATTTACCAACATTTATGAAAATGGATATATAGTGTTCATTCCAGACGTTTATACAACAGAAGGTAATAGCTACCTTTGACCTGCAGCTATGAACATGTCAGTGACAGTAAGAGAATATGTCAGCAACAAGAATGCATAGCACAGTTAGTTGTATGTTTATCTGAGAGGTGATAGGCTTTGAGCTGTGATCGACTTGTGGAGGTGATAGACCGACCACGTTGAGCAGTGACACTATGGGCATCAGACCCCACTGCTACACAATCTGCAGGGATAAGACAGACCTCAGATGTCAGGTTGAAATGGCCTTTGATTATTTCAGACGAGTTTACTCATCATGAGACCAATCAAACCAAGTGACCGAACAACCTCCATTACACAGACACAGACACTAAATCAACCTTACTCACAAAATAGGGCTATTTTGTGGCTATAGTTAGTCTAGTGGTTTGAATTGAATTAATGAATTAATAAAAGGTATCTCTTTCCTGTCTCCCCTCCAGTCTCTGTGTGCCTGTGTAATTTACCAGTGCCAGACAAGGAGCTGGTTGAGAAGTATGAGGCCATGAAGTCTGTGTTCTACAAGAGGCTGACGACTGCCTATGGCAAGGTGCAGGCTGCTGTAGGGCCTATGACTGAGAGCCTGGGCCAGATACAGGGCCAGGCTGCCAAAGACTACATCGAGGAGCTGCAGGGCAACCCCAAATTCCTGTCCGCTGTCAAGATCGGAACGTGAGTACCCCACCACGACACAACCAAGTTAACTTGTCACGTCAATCCAGACCAGTCTGTCGATGTCCTTCTGTTGTCCTGCTTGTTTATCTGTCTATCCGTTTGTCTGATTTACTGTCAGTTCTTCTGTCTGTCTGCCCATGACTTTGAAATAGGATTTCAAATGATTATAGGATCTTAGATATTGGTCCTTCATCCCTATGTTAACTAGATATTTTACCATTCTCTATTAAACAATGGACACATCAGAACTTAAAATACTATTTCAGGTATTTCAATTACATTTCACTACATTTCAAAACAAGTATTCAGATCATCTTATTTGAAAAAACAAGTAGTTGGAAATACATTTGGAAAGGATTTAAATATACTGAAATACACTGGCTCAGATCCGTTCCCATGCATTTAACCCAGATAATTTGTAAGACTATTTATTTTAGTTTTCTCAAATAACCATTCAAATACTCAAATAAAGTACTTGTTTTGGGCTGTGTATTTCAGAATACTCAAATACACAGATATAAAAATAAAATAAAATGAACACTCAAAAACACATGTATTTGAACCCAGGTCTGGGACACATAGGGTGGCTGTAACCTATAACATCACTGACATCTCCTCCTGTGTGTTGTCCAGTGGTCTGGCCCAGGAAGCAGGACCCTTGGTGGAAAAGGCTCGTATGGCCGGCCTGGGTCTGTACGGACACTATGTGCGCCCTCATGTCGGCACCTACCTGGACGAGGCCATCACCTCCATCAAGGGTTACCTCGACAAAGTCCTGCCCGCCGAGGATTGAGCCCTAGATAGCCTCCGTCGCATCGGACCACCCCACACGCTTGTACCTTTCCACACAGGGCTTGGCTCTGCTTTAGCTGTGCTTCTGATACATGTATTAAATGCTAGAGGGGGGAAATACCTCATGGTGATTGAGAAGAGAAATGCACAATGCAAAACGTATCCCCTCACACTTTCTATGTCAACACTTTCCTAGACATGACTATTCAAGGGAAATGAAAGTCAAAGCATGGTAGATAGGAGATTGATATCTCAAAAGAGCTTTAACATTCATTCAACATTGTGCATGTATATAACTACATGTTTGATACTCTAACAGGAGTTTGTGTGTGTGTGTGTGTGTTTGTGTGTGTGTGTTTGTGTTCAATAAAGATCTGAAAGTTGAAACTCTCGACTGATACTTGTGCATCATGTTTAGTTAGGGTATTTGGTGCAGAAACATTTTTACTCATCCATATGAATAATAATATCATGAAGCAGATTTTTCTTTAAGTTCCACAAGTGAGAAATGCTGATCAAACTGCTTAATTGTTTAATTATTGAGAAGTTATGGTAGCACTTTATTTTAGGGTAAAGAAATTACCAGTTATGTACTTATTATTAATATTATTCATTATTTAAGAGTTACATGGTAACATGGTAAATACACAATAATAACCTAGAAAAACTATTTTTCTTTGGAATTCATTAAAACAAGCACCATTTGGTACCAAGTGATTAAAGCTGTAGCCCGTCACATGTTTTGACTGAGAACAGAACAGGACAGAACAGATGAGAACAGTGTCGTGTCTTTGGCATCATTAAAAGTGAAGACTTATTTTATCAAATCAATTCTCTGTAATTATTATTACGTGATTACATTAATTACGCAAATGTAATTAACTAGGAAGTTGGGGCACCAACGAAAATCTTCAGATTACAAAGTTATAATTTTCCTAATATAACTCTTCAGATATTTTTATATCTGATCAATTAGTCTTCTAATTAATTAATTATTCTTTACCTCACGATAGTCTCATTCCAAACGTCGGAAATTGTTGGTTATCTGCACAAACCCAGCCTTTACTATGAATCATCCATACACCAAATGTCTTAATCATTTATTTACTAATTAACTAAATAATCACAGAAATGCATAAACAAACAACACAGTAGATATGGTTACAAGGAAATGATAGGGGAGGTTCCCTAGTGGGCTAAGCCGATATGACGGCTTGATGGACAAAGGGAAGTGGGTGTGGACTGAGAACAGGCGGGAAGACAAAAGGAATCACTATACACAATTGATAATTATACTAATTGAAATGCTAATCCTTTGCACATGAACGCTCACTCATTCGGGAATAACTGCAATCAATATATATTTACATCCAGTGTGTCGTCGTGATCTCTGTTGGAACCGTCAGTCCTTCTGTCTGTTGGAGAGTTCATCCGAGCGTCTCTCTCTCTCTGCTTCCCTGAAGATCAAAGTCTTTCGTGGTTAGATTGGATACCTCAGAGTACCATTCAGAAATGTTCTCATAGAATAGCTGTTTCGGCGGTTGTCGGTCTTCGCATCCCAGGTTGACATAATTTCTAGCTGCAGACTAGTAATTAGTTTCTAAGATTTGCTCTTACTCTGTAGGGATCGATAGTCTCAGAGTTGAACCATTTCCAGCCGTGTAGCCAATGCTCCACGTGGCATGGTTAGGAATTCAATAACTATTCGCAACCACAGCTCACGCTGTGGGTTTGCTTAGTCTAAACTCAAACCTGTGCCCCCCTCGGTGTCCATCGAGGTACGCGTGGTCTGAAGAGGATTTCCTCAGGAGGGGGTTTTATTCATAACAATAGAAAAGGAAGTTCTATGACGCCAGATCATGTCTGTGCTCACGGGGCGGGCCAATGACTTAGTTAAACTTTAAAGGGAACATCATTACATCATTTCACAAATAGTTTCATCTTTACTCATTCATTTTATACAAGAAATAGATGCAAACCCCATAATTGAGTAATGTACACATTCAGAGATATAGCTATGTGTGTTTCCTGTCCTCTCTGAGGTCACCAAATGAAACACACTCGTCATACCCGTCTCTTAAGTGTCCACGGACCATTCCCACCTCCTCATAAGTGGACATTTTGTATCAAATTCCCATTTTGGGGATTTAGGAGTTCGCCATGTGAAATCCTTTGTTCTCTCTATGTGTCTCTCTTTCTTCATGGCCAAGGGGAGAGAGTCTCCGCCAGGAATTTACGACCTGAGATAACAGAACCTGGGTGTAGGAGAGAGAGAGAGAGAGAGAGAGAGAGAGAGAGAGAGGAGGAAGCCACGATCTATAACCAGAAAGGGCCACATCATGACAACAGAACAAATGAGAACAGGACAGAACAGGACAGAACAGAGGAGAACAGGACAGATGAGAACAGAACAGATGAGAACAGAACAGATGAGAACAGGACAGATAAGAACAGAACAGGACAGAACAGGGCAGAACAGGACAGAACATAGGATAAGAGGACAGATAGGAACAGGACAGGACAGAACAGATGAGAACAGGACAGATGAGAACAGAACAGGACAGAACAGGACAAAACAGAGGAGAACAGGACATGACATATGAGGACATGACAGATGAGAACAGAACAGGACAGAACAGAACAGAATAGTACAGAACAGAACAGAACAGAACAGAATAGAATATAATAGTACAGAACAGAACAGTACAGATTACAGACCAGTACAGAATAGTACAGAACAGAACAGAACAGTACAGATTACAGAACAGAACAGAATAGTACAGAACAGAACAGTGCAGATTACAGACCAGTACAGAATAGTACAGAACAGAACAGAACAGAACAGAATAGTACAGATTACAGAACAGAACAGAATAGTACAGAACAGAACTGTGCAGATTACAGACCAGTACAGAATAGTACAGAACAGAACAGAATAGTACAGAACAGTACAGATTACAGACCAGTACAGAATAGAACAGAATAGTACAGAACAGAACAGTACAGATTACAGACCAGTACAGAATAGTACAGAACAGAACAGAATAGTACAGAACAGAACAGTACAGAACAGAACAGAATAGTACAGAACAGAACAGTGCAGATTACAGACCAGTACAGAATAGTACAGAACAGAACAGTACAGAACAGTACAGAATAGTAGAGTAGAGTAGAGAGGGATATAACAAAGTTTCCTGAACTGGGCAACTGAGTCACACAAGTCCAACATGTTTTTCCCACTACCAGAGAGAAATACAGCAGATATACAGTGTGGGTACAGCAGACATAAAGATATACAGTGTGGGTACAGCAGACATACATACATACATTGTGGGTACAGCAGACATACAGATATACAGTGTGGGTACAGCAGACATACAGATATACAGTGTGGGTACAGCAGACATACAGATATACAGTGTGGGTACCGCCGACATACAGATATACAGTGTGGGTACAGCCGACATACAGATATACAGTGTGGGTACAGCAAACATACAGACATACAGTGTAGGTACAGCAGACATACTGATATACAGTGTGGGTACAGCAGACATACAGATATACAGTGTGGGTACAGCAGACATACAGATATACAGTGTGGGTACAGCAGACATACAGATATACAGTGTTGGTGGTCAATCACAAAGTGCAAATATTACATGTCTGCTGTTGCTACCCTGTTTCACTGCACCCTCTTGCCAGGTCGCTATGTAGTTTAATGTGTTCTTCATAACCTACTTGGCTAAATAAAGGTCCTAAATTAATAATTAAATAAATAAGACACATACACCAGTTCGATCTTCAATCTCACTCCAAAAGCTAATTCTGCGTCAAACAGATTGGATAATGATCAAGGGCACAACCCTCTCCATTTGACCAATGATCAGTAAGAAGGGATGTGGTCAGGAAGATGTTGCTTTAGTGCTACAGATGATCTAAGAAAACATGCATTACTCTGTCCTTGTCCGTTCCCTTGCTATGTCAACTCATTTATTAATACCTTCCCTTGCTATGTCAACTCATTTATTAATACCTTCCCTTGCTATGTCAACTCATTTATTAATACCTTCCCTTGCTATGTCAACTCATTTATGAATACCTTCCCTTGCTATGTCAACTCATTTATTAATATCTTCCCTTGCTATGTCAACTCATTTATTAATACCTTCCCTTCAGTCAACGCTTTCATTTTACAGCAAATCTCAAAGTGATTCACAAATGTCAGGCCATTAGATGCATACCAGCCTGTCCCTTCAGCTTATCACCACCGCCACCTACCAGAGACCTGGTCATAGTGACAGGGCACAAAACAACCTGACGTGTGACAGGGAATCAGGTGACTAGAGTGTTTAGACAGCACTAAGTTTAGTATACAAAGAAAATAGGCTTTCCATATTAAGACAAAGTTCAGTATTTCACAACTTCATGTTACGTTTGTAGTGTCTGTTAAAAGAAAACTGAAGCATGGATTACAGTTTCTCCTGGCCAATAAACACTTTCAGGGTGAGGAAACATCTAATATGAAGTTGGAAATAAATACTGAACTCCCCCGTTAAACCAATCAAGTCTAACACGGGAAATGTAACATAATACTGGAAATGTACAATCATACTTTATTGTAAAATCACTTGACCTCCCACACACAGCCAGGACAGGTTATTAGGAGGATTTTTTTTAGCTAAAAGATCATGGCAGATTCCTCATAATACACCTGAAGATTTAACTGATACAGTTAGACATTAGATATTCAGTGATAACAGATCATGCTGTCCCACCATTAACTTTCACTGGTAGTGAGTCATTGACCGATAGTTTACCAGCACCACTTGGTGAATCTTTGTCTTAGTTTACCAGCACCATTTGAGTGCAGTGGGGTCTGTGCTAACCTGTAGCAACCAGACCGACGTGTCAATGGTGATCTAGACTTAGGACTGTGTGCTTAGGCATGGGAGGGGGAAGGTGGAAGGGGGTGGTGGTAGGGGGTTGTAATATGAACACAACATGAATGGGTTACTCTACTGACTTAATAAAGACCAATACAAATCAACCAGTCCCCAATCAAAACCAATCAGCAAGCAAGATAACTTGTCCTGTTACATTTCAATACACCTATCTGGATTGGCAAATACAAAGATTCCCTTACACTAAACTCAAATGATACTAAATCAACAAATGATGAACATGTTACTGTCATAGCATCTCCATCTTTGACCCTGTCTGCCCTCTCTCTCACTTTCTTTATCACATATACAAACACCTGAACAATGGGTGTTTATCTCCGAGGAGTGCACTTTGGCTCTGAGAATGACAAGTCAACACATCCCCACTCGTATATATATATATACAGGCTAGCTCGCTGCTGCCTCTCAGCTACTGCTTGCTATTCATTCCTGTCACCCAGTACGGAGAGGAGAAACAGTAAGTACAGCCATGTTCGTTTGGTTCACCAACTTTTGGTTCGCCATCTTTTAGTTCACCATCTTCTTTACGTTCACACAGCTGCATGGAGAAAAAGAAAACACTTCTTACTAGTGTAGCTACTTCAGGGTGCACATCATGATAATATCACCTTTATAAGGTGTTGTGTTTATAAGGTGTTGTGTTGTTTTGTATAAGATGGGTACTACACATGTCTGTCTCCAGACTTGGACAAAACGCTCTCTGGGAGAGATCAAGTAGAGGGTATTGAGAGAAGTTCCTACTGAATAAATTATGGTATCTTAATTTGATCACCCTGTTGTTACAGGACATTTAAATGCAAACGTGTAGTGTAGTCAAGATTTAAAAAGGCTTCTAAAGTTAGCAATTTAACATTGCAGACATGATTTGCTAACTACAAATGTATCAACCCCGACAAAAATGTCCATTAATTATAATCCACATAATAATTCACATTTCCTGTTTCTCCAGGATTATTTTCCTGCTGTGAGAAACTGGTCACAGTAAGATCCTGCATCTGTATGTGGTCTGCTGTATCATAGTGCGATACAAACCCAGAAAAATTAGTTTCATTGTCATTAAAAACATTGCCAACCTCAGAATAGCCTTACTGTAGTCATTGGAAACCTGTTAGAGACATGTTTGAGATAAAATAGAAGAGATTAGATGAGGCTGAGATGAGATATGGCTAAGAGCAGAGCTGAAAGGGAAGAGGAAATGATGCTGACTAGTGGACAAGTTGATGCATGATTTATCTGACCCTCACCAAGATGTTTGCTTTGCACACAGATCTGAGTGACATCATGAACAAGCTTCTGGTCATCACTGTGCTCGTCACTCTTCTGGGCCTCAGTAAGTACACAGCCAAGACCCTGACTGACTGACATACTGGTGGTGTTCCAGGTTGTCTTTTTTGCAGCCTCACTGTGCATCCCAGAAGGTTGCTTTATCATAATAGCATTTTGCTACACCCACAATAACATCTGCTAAATATGTGTATGCAACCAATAAGATTTGATTTGAAACGTTAAACACTCCAGACTGCAAATAAGAGCACCTCGAGCGGCAATATTGACTGACTGACTGACTGACAACCAACCATTTTGACCCACTATCCCTAATCCTAACCCTCCCCTTCCAGGTGCTCAGGGCCTCCGTCTGCCTAGGCAAGCTGAGGAGGGTACGCCTGAGGAACTGGTCGCTGATGTTGCCGAGGCTGATGGAGAGCAGGGAACCCTGGAAAAGCTGACCAGCGCCGTCAAGAGCTACTACGAAACATCCATCAGCACCGCCACCAGCTGGCTGGACAGCATCAAGGGCCTGAAGCTGGAGGAGAAGACCAAGTAAGACACACGCACGCACACACACACAAGAACAGAACAGCAGATCAAAATGGCAGGCTGACAGTTAATGTATTGTCCATGTGTCTGTGAGTCCATCAGGAATGCCTTCGTTGACACCAGCATGGCGGTGAGCACCTACTCCAGCATCCTGCACGACCAGGTCTACCACATCTTATACCAACAGTAAAGACCCTTCCTTGTTTCCCTCTGTGTCCCCAACGTCCAAACGCCTGAAGGTACCAGGTTCACCTGTACAAACAATAGTACTCAAGTATAAACACCATGGGACCACGCAGCCGTCATACCGCTCAGGAAGGAGACGCGTTCTGTCTCCTAGAGATGAACATACTTTGGTGCGAAATGTGCAAATCAATCCCAGAACAACAGCAAAGGACCTTGTGAAGATGCTGGAGGAAACAGGTACAAATGTATCTATAGCCACTGCTCCAAAACCTCCATAAAAAAGCCAGACTACGGTTTTCAACTGCACATGGGGACAAAGATCGTACTTTTTGGATAAATGTCCTCTGGTCTGATGAAACAAAAATAGAACTGTTTGGCCATAATGACCATTGTTATGTTTGGAGGAAAAAGGGGTAGGCTTCCCAACCGTGAAGCACGGGGGTGGCAGCATCATGTTGTGGCGGTGCTTTGCTGCAGGAGGGACTGGTATACTTCACAAAATAGATGGTATCATGAGGAAGGAAAATGATGTGGATATATTGAAGCAACATCTCAAGACATCAGTCAGGAAGTTAAAGCTTGGTCGCAAATGGGTCTTCCAAATGGACAATGACCCCAAGTATACTTCCAAAGTTGTGGAAAAATGGATTAAGGACAACAAAGTCAAGGTATTAGAGTGGCCATCACCTCAATCCCATAGAAAATGTGTGGGCAGAACTGAAAAAGCGTGTGCGAGCAAGGAGGCCTACAAACCTGACTCAGTTACACCAGCTCTGTCAGGAGGAATGTGCCAAAATTCACCCAACTTATTGTGGGACGGTTGTGGAAAGCTACCTGAAAAGTTTGACCCAAGTTAAACAATTTAAAGGCAATGCTACCAAATACTAATTGAGTTTATATAAACGTCTGACTCACTGGGAATGTGAGGAAAGAAATAAAAGCTGAAATAAATCATTCTCTCTACTATTGTTCTGACATTTCACATTCTTAAAATAAAGTGGTGATCCTAACTGACCTAAGACAGGGAATTTTTACTAGGATTAAATGTCAGGAATTGTGAAAAACTGAGTTTAAATGTATTTGGCTAAGGTGTATATAAACTTCCGACTTCAACTGTACATCATGTCTCAGAATTTATAATATGGACATTATGGAGTCTCACAATGCCTACTGTACATAACTATCACCTAACATTGAGTCAACTGCCTCTCAACTGCCTCTCCTCTAAAGAAAAGAAGCAGGTCATATAGAGGAAAAAGAAAACACAGATCCCTGTGACTGTTTCTGACAGACACGTTCTCAACCAGAGCTTGAGTTTCTAAATTGGTGGAACAAAAAGGGTGTCCTCTGGGTTTCTGATCTCAGAAAAGTTTGAAGTGAGCTATTCATGATCCTTTTGAAGCTGCAATGATAACAGACTGAAATAATACATTTGACCTCAAATATGATCATGTTCACTGAAGATGTAAGAGCCTGGAGCTACAAGACCACATAGGAGAACTAAACACATCTTGAACTGTTAGTTCATCTCTTCATAGGGTTGTGATATACTAGCAGGGATATGGCCAATTTGATGTAGCCTCAGTCTAAGATTCATTCAAACTGACTCAAAATGTATTCAAACTAAATACCTCAAATCCCTGAGTAGGCTTCTTCTGAGTACCTGCATTTCCCCATCTTGATTTCCCAATTTCTCTCACAACTTTATCTGTCTCACAAGGCCACATTGTTACCTTCTCTTAGTAATCAAACCACAGTTTATGAATAGGTTCACTTGATATTACTTAACGAGGGCACTGCACATTGATACAAGGGGTTACGTAATGGTAGATCACACTGAGTACTTTCATCACAGTGAAATATTAACTTCAAGTGATAGGAATTAAATGAGTATCTCTCTTGTTGGTTAGTTTTTTTCCAATGGTGACAGTAAAAGGACATAGCACCTACTACATAGAATAACACATATGTCTCATACTAAAGGGCCAACATGTGTTTTAAATTAAAGGGCCTTAAGGTTTTTGTTCTGTTTGTTTGTTTTGCTTTGTTTTTGTTGTTTTAATCATTTAAAAATATATATATATTTGTACTTATGTCAAGAATTGTAAATTGTTTGCTCTTATACAGATGTAGGATCTTAATTTGATCACCTTGCTGCAGGAGAGCTTGTTGTATATTGAGGTTAAAAAAGCTTCTGAAGATTTCAATTTCCACTTTGAAATTTCAGACTTGATTTTCACAGAATTTCCCTGTATCAACCCTTACAAAAATGACCATTCATTATAATCCACATAATAATTCACAATCTGTTACTGCAGGATTGTTTTCCTGCTTTAGTAAACTGGCTCAAATTAAGATCCTACATTTGTATGTCCAATAAAAAAAAATATATATTACAAAGAATCTGTAATTGATTGAATGGGGGGGGTATAGTTGCACTGTACCTTTCCAGTCACAAACATGAGAGAAGTGCCAGGAAAACAAAGCACAGGTGCAGCCCAGGCAGTCAACTCCCAGAGATCTAAAGGCTAGAGACACAGATACACAGGTATAAAAGAACCACAGACTAAACCCAGTCTCATACAGAGACCAAGACATGATGAAGCTGCTACTGCTGGCCTTGGCTTTGGGGTGTGCAGGTAAGACTGTAATACACAGTATCTACAGCATCATGAGACAGTTATGCAATGCAAGAGCATAAAGAATAATACCTTCTTTTAGAGATAGATTAGGGAGGGAGATATACACTGAGTGTACAAAACATTATGAACATTATGCTCTTTCCATGACATAGACTGACCAGGTGAATCCAGGTGAAGTGAAAGCTATGATCCCTTGTTGGGTGGGAGGGTGCTGGTGCAACTCAATATTAGGAAGGTGTTCTTAATGTTTTGTACACTCAGTCTATACACTCATCTATACTATGACCATTTCTCTCTCTTATTTAGCGGCTGTTCCAGTGGAGGATGGAGCGTTGTTGCAGGAAGTTTGCCAACCCCACTCCAGACCATGGCAGGTCTACCTGTGGAACACTAAGGGGGGCTGGTATGGGGAGAAAAGGTGCAGTGGTGCCCTCATCAATGAGTGGTGGGTGCTTACCGCCTGGAATTGCTTTGTCGAGTAGGTATTCCCCCTTTTTCTTTCTTGAAATCAGTGTGAAAATGCATGCAGCCAATATGTTCACCGAAAACAAACAAATATTTTTTGCTAGGTTCCTCTCCACTCCACTCGACTCTACTCCTCTCCTCTTTAGACCTGGCCACACTATGGTGTCTCTGGGAGAGCATGACCTAACAGTGGAGGAAGGGACAGAGCAGCACATCCTGGTGGCCAGATATGTGCAGCACGGGCCGTACGCACGAGGCCACTCTCACAGCCTGGCAATGGTGAAGCTGGCAGAGCCTGCCCGGTTCACTCAGCATGTCATGCCCGTAGCCCTACCCACACGCTGCACTCAGCTCCACGAGAAGTGTCTGGTCAGCGGCTGGGGCTCCACAGTACCGGGACAGGGTGAGTGGACCATAAAGCCAGGTGAGGGCTATTGGCCTCAACCCGATTTAATGGAATAGATAAGCACAAAATAAACCCCCATGAGTCCCTATGTCTGTCCCTCCATACAGGCAAGCCCAAATTAATCCTGAAGTGTGAAACACAGCGGGTCATTGATGACAAGATGTGCCAGATAGCCTTTCCCCTTTATTGGATTGAACACGCATTCTGTGCTAAAACCATCATCTCAACCGACAACTGCCTGGTCAGTACATCAACCCCACAGTGCTTTGCAAACATTTATATTTTTAACCTCTGGCTGTTGCATTGGAAATGTATAAAATAATATTATGATCAACGAGCTAATCAAGATTTCCTTTGTACTTTAATTTCACTGTGCCACCATACTCACTCTCTCTCTCTCTCTCTCTCTCTCTCTCTCTCTCTCTCTCTCAGTCTGACCAGGGCAGTACTGTGGTGTGTGAGGGTGAGCTACAGGGGTTGCTCTGGTCCGGTTCTTCTGACGTTGGTTTGTACACCCGCCTGTGCCTGTACCTTGACTGGATCAGTGACGTCATGAACACCCCTGATCCTACACCTGAACCTGTGTGGACCACCACAGCAGCAGCTACAACATGGTGATTGAAAATAAAAACAATAAAGTGATATGTACTGAAATGTTCTGTTCACCTGCCCCATTGATTCCATTATATCCGGCATGCGCTTTTTTCATTCACCAGCAGAGGGCAACATAGACTAATAATACTGGCCTATCAAAAACCTGAGAGATTTCTTGGCTATAACATGTCACACATTGGACACCCCAAAGTGTCTTTCCTGAAGATAAATCCTCCAACCATGCAGTCGTTTGTCCTGGGATATGTAGTTCTTTTGATCACCAGCAGATTTTAATGTATACTAATAATAGTCCATTTGAGCTAAAGCGCCACACAATCAATGTAGAGACACAGATTGAAAAAAGGAGAGTGAGAGAGAGAGAGAGAGAAGGCCCTAAGTGGTTGAGATGATGTGAGAGCAGGTGAAATGAGACTGCCATTCTTCGCAAAGTTTTGTATGAGTGTGTCTAGATCTGCGTGCCAGCTAAATATCACACTGACACACAAACACACACACTGAGACTCAGTCGAACACTGGAGCCACTTCACCATCTGTTCTCCACTCATTCCCCCTGCTTTCCCCTCTTTCGTCCCCATTCCCCCTTTCTGGTCCCCTCCTCCACCCTTACCCTCCTCCTTTCCTCTAGCTTTCAGAGATCTCTGACTCTTTCCATTATTTTGGTCTCTCCTGCACTCCATTCCACTCTCCTGCTCCGTCTCTAATACACTGAGATTAAACAACCTATAGAAGCATCTCTTACAATATACTTTGCCCTTCTGTCTGTATCCATGNCCCCCCGCCCCACACACACACTAATTTACCCTCTATTCTTCCCTCCTTTCCTTCCATCATATTATAAATTCTCCCTATTCATCTGTCCTCTCTTCCTCCCTCACTCCTTTCAGTGCTGTTGGTAAGCATTGTTCCTGCACTAGCTAAACAGAGAGATGTTTATAGTAAAGATAACGTAACTGGAAATGTAATATGAGCAGATATACTCTGAGTGTACAAAACATTAAGAACACCTTCTTAATATTGAGTTGCAGCCCCTTTTGCCCTCTGAACAGCCTACATTTGTCAGGGCATGGACACTACAAGGTGTCAAAAGTGTTTGACAGGGATGCTGGCCCACGTTGACTCCAACGCTTCCCACAACTGTGTCAACTTGGCTGGATGTCCTTTGGGTGGTGGACCATTCTTTATACACACAGGAAAATGTTGAGCGTGAAAAACCTAGCAGCGTTGCACTTCTTGACCCACTCAAACTGGCACCTACTACCATAACCCATTCAAAGGGATTTCAATCTTTTGTCTTGCACATTCACCCTTTGAATGGAACACATACACAATCCTTTTCGTAATTGTGTCAAGGCTTAAAAATCCTTCTTTAACCAGTCTCCTTCCCTTCATCTACACTGATTCATCTCACTCTCCCTGGCAAACTGTTCCTATCACTCATCAGAGGCTTACATTCCCAACATTCTCCTATGACACCTAAGTAACTCATGATCCTGGAAGAAGGAGATGAAGTCACAGAGAAAGAGAGAGAGAGGGGTTAAAAGTACACACAGAGAACTCTCACGAGTATGGTGGCATAGATAAATGAACGAAGGATTCAATACTGCGATAAGAAAAATCACAATAATGTCATAGTGACTCTATACGTGGCATTTACTCTGTGACTCGCTATGTGCCGACTTGTGTGCCTCAGTGTCTATCTCACACCCATTAACTGAAATCAGTGTGTCTGTGTGAAGGCTTTACTAATTTATAAGAGACAACGGAGCATAAAAACTCAATCTCTCTTTGTTCTGTCCCCAATGCCTAGTAGAGACACGGGACTCATCAGTGGGGAAAATGACTTTCAAGTGCTCTAATGATACCGACCTAATATCTAACAGCAAACAGAGAGGGGGGTGTGTGTGTGTGTCTGTGTGTCTGTGGGGTGGGGGGCGGGGATAATACATTTAATGAAGGAATTAACTAAGTAAATGAACTCTGAATAATAACATCTGTTTCTCTCTCTCCCTCTCTCTCTTTTCTCTCCCTCTCTCTCTTTTCTCTCCCTCTCTCCATCATGGTTAGAGAGTGCAGTAAGTGAGTGCTCCAGCCCCTCTCATCATCCTTCTAATGTAGCCCCCTCCCTGCTTTTAATCAGAGGGAGTGATGGAGCACCCTGACTGGATGTGTCTGTGGTAAATAGTGTACAGTATGTGTGGGATAGTGCACCAGTGAGGGAGTGAGTGAGTGAGTGAGGGAGAGAGAGTGAGTGAGTGAGTGAGGGAGAGAGCGAGAGAGAGAGAGAGAGAGAGTGAGTGAGTTATAGAGAGAGATGGTACACGTGTGTTCATAATAATACATTTGTATTGGTGTGTATTTGAGGTCAGACTTAGGCATTTAGTAGTAATGGATTTGTATCGGCATTTGTGTGTGAGGCTGTGTGTGTGTGTACGTGTGCATGTGTGTATGCGTGCGTTTGTGTGTTTGTGTGAGAGAGAAACATCACACGGGTATTGCCAGTGATAATGAATTAGTATTGATGCCAGTGTGTTGGGGAGATCACAGATATGGCTGTGGTGCTAGAGCTCAGAGAGAGAGAGAACATCACTGCAAAGACTGAAACCCCATGGGCAGGCAATTCCCCGTCCTACTGCAATCATCCCACACTGGGATAAACACTTACACCCCTCTGTTGCCTGGACTACACAATTCTCTTTATTTCTGTAAAATTTGAATAGTCTATTTTCCAGTTTTTTTCCCAGCAATCTTTCTTCACCCCTACCCTCCTCTCCTCTGTACGACTACCCATTCTGTAAGAGGCTCCGCGTGTTTTTATTTTCCTGTTTTGTATCATGTCTTTCTTTGCTCTGTGTTAGTGTTCGAGCCCTCTAGGCCCAGAGGGCAGGTTAGCAGTGATGGTGCATACCAGAACAAGCTGCGTCTCGTGTGTGAGCAGGTCTGAAAACATCTCGGAGATGGCCGAGGGGGATGAGAATGTGTGTGTTTGTGTGTGTATGTGTAATGTATGCAATGTGTGTATGATTGTGCCCGACAGGCTACAGAGAACCAGGCGTATACATACACATTCTGTGCTGGGGAATCTGGCTGTGTGACAGTGTGTGTAGCTATACTGCTCAGAGGAATGCAGTGAGGAAGCTATACTGTACCTGGGGCCACACTTTCCTACAGGGAGACTAAAAACAACAGAACAGTACAACAGTAGCATAACAAACAGGCGGTGTTGTGAACACCTGGCCATGAGCCCAGCATTGTACCCAGTCTCCGTGTTCACACACCTGAACAGATAGCAACGCTACTGCAACATAAAACATTACCTAAACTCTGACACTACCTCACAGTGAAAGTTGCCAGAGTCATGTGTGTGTGTGTGTGTGTGTGGACCTGCAGAGCAGACTGATGCATGGCAGGGCAGTTTGGGAGGCAGACACAGACCAGCAGGGCCAGGGTAGAGGAGGGGGGAGTTAATCATGTACAGCACATAAACACACTCAGAGGTCATGCTTCATCTTCCAGACACACTGCAGGTCCTGGTGTGTGAGACTCCCCAGATGCAGAGGAAGAGCCAGGACCAGGACCAGGACCAGGACCAGAACCAGGCACAGGACCAGGACCAGGACCAGACATCCACCATCAACTAAAGCAGACAGGTCTGATAAGGCTAATAGCAGCAGAGGCTCAAAGAGGAGAGTTACAAGAGAAATACCAGTACCTTTAATCCTCATCACCAGTATGTGTGTGTGTGTTGTGTGTGTGGTGTGTTGTGTGTGTGTGCGCCGCCGTGATCCACCTCTGACTGTTTTACTGGGTGTTTTACTGGGTGAGAAAGTTAGCAGCTAGGCAACAGAGAGCATCAATCCACCGAAGTTCAGCACTATAGCGAGATTAAAATTGAAAGGTAACTTCCGATTGAGCCGACGCATGCAGCGTTTAGCGCTAACACAGGGAACTTGGCTTTTATATTTCTATCCCGCTGATCTTCAGCACAACAGATTGAATGGAGCCCTAAAACACAGGGCTCAGAACCCTCTCATTACAGCTCTGCGCTGAACAAGCCCCAAGGAATGTCAGCCATTTTTTCCCCCTACACATTTTACTGGCCATGTCTGAGAAAACACATACTAATGATCACACTCTGGCAGTATAGGAGTGTGCCTTCGAGTAACTGACTGTGTATGTGTGTGAGTGTGTGTGAATACCAACACAAAATCATTCAAGTATGATTCTGTGTGTATATGCGTGTGTGTGTGTCTGTCTGTCTGTCTGTCTGTGTAATATCTCTCCAGACACCTGCTCTGCTGTGGTACAGTCAGACAGTGGGAGGGAGCCTGCAGCATGTACAGGAGCTCACAGAGGTACACACAACACAGCTGCTCCTATTCCTCCAGGCCTCCATCTCTCCCCCTCTCTCTAGCTCCTCCCTTCCACCTCTCACTTCTCTTCTCTAGCGCTAATGGACTAGCTGACTCTGACACCCAGGGGGCCTTCATCGCTCTTCGACCAGTTTAAGGTGAGCCCTGTGTGGGATGCCCCGGTCATGGCCTGCCTTTACCCTGGATGTATATGTGCTGCATGTGTAACGGAGTTAAGAATGTACCGTAAACTCACTCCACAGCTAGCTTGAAATGTCGCCGATGGAGCTATGCAATTGGTATTTTTTAGGTAGCTCAAATGGTTGAAACGTTGTCATGGAGGGCGGTCACATGTGTTGTGAAGCAGAGGATCAGTTGTTGGAGCCCAGTATGGGGCAGTCGGACAGTGGGGGAAGCTCAGTTGTCAGCAGCAAACTGACCTGTTAAACATGCCTACAGCTTAATGCTATGGAGCCACTTTTCTTCTCAAAGGGGAGTGCTTGTTGGCTTGCTTGTTGGTTTGCTTGTTGGCTTGCTTGTTGGTTTGCTTGTTGGCTTACATGTTGGCTTGCTTGTTGGTTTGCTTGTTGGCTTGCTTGCTGGCTTGCTTGTTGGTTTGCTTGTTGGTTTGCTTGTTGGCTTGCTTGTCAATACATGTCAGTGATGAAGGTCTGGTAGCAGGAGTGCATGTCTTTACAGGCTATAACATCACTAACACACACAGGCTGCTTTTACGTCTAATTGATCTTCAAAGGACACCGCCTGCAGCTTGGCTGGATGCACACACACACACACACACAGATGAACCATCACTACTACACATACACAAACACACACCAGTACTAACACGCATACGCACCAACAGAAAACACACACCACTACTGACACGTATACACATCAACAGAAAACACACACCACTACTGACACGTATACACATCAACAGAAAACACACACCACTACTGACACGTATACGCACCAACAGAAAACACACACCACTACTGACACGTATACACATCAACAGAAAACACACACCACTACTGACACGTTTGCACACCAACAGAAAACACACACCACTACTGACACGTATACACACCAACAGAAAACACACACACTCAAAATCAGGTCACACAGGATATGAAACTTTGGAAGTGAAGGAGATAAGAGAAGATTTACAGCCCTTCATTTCATTATTTTTATTTGTTTCTCCCTTCCCTTCCTCCTCTTCTTCCTTGTCTTTATTTATTGAACTCAGCTGATTGCAACAGAGTAGACAGCAGACTCAATACTAATTTATAACATCCTTAAACAAGACAGCTTCTTTATCCATTGGATGGCCAATCACTCTTCTCCTTCATTTCCTCTCCTGACAGTCCCTGATTCTTCTGTCGATTTCCATAACTTCTCCCTCCATCTCTCCCTCCCTCATCCATAACCTTCTCTGTCCCATTCTCTCTCTCCTCCATCCCCTTCCCCCTCCTTCTGTCTGTCGCTCTATCATTCTATATATCCTTAATCATCTCCGTCTCTAGTTTGCTCTGGCGGTGGTGTCCCAGCACAGTGTGTGTGTGTGTGTGTGTGTTTGTGTGTGTGTGTGTGTGTGTGTGTGGACTGGCCGTTAGCCAACCGTTACTGAGTGGCTGTAGCGGCTGTCATTTCTCAATAGGCTGACGCTAATTGGCTAAATCAGATTAGCGCCACTGTACTAAACTCAGACAGTATTAGAGCCTTAGGGCCAGGGTAGGCATGGTTACACAGATGATACACAGTAACATTGGTGACAATGCTGAAATAAAAAGCACTAGAGGTGGACGCATTGTAAACCACAGTATAAGCATTTGTGACAAATAGAAAAAAAGCTAATTCAATTTGATTGATTGGCTCACACACACTTACACACGCACACACATTTTAGAACCTCATCTTAGTCCTTCCCTCCTTATTCTCTCTCTTAATGTTCTGAACACAAATCCTTCCCCTTCTGCAGGTCAGTGTAATTTCCTAATGGATGCTTGGCAGATGGAATTAGAGACAACAACCCCGCTGATAGAACCAGAGAGCCAGAAGCCCACAGTACAATGGCAACCTGCCAGAGCTCACAGAATCCAACCATGTTGGCCTACACCTCTACACTAACAGTGAACACACACAGAGACCCACAGAAATAAAACACGCACAGAGATTGTGGGAGTGTGGTTGTTTTTTAGTGGGGTTTCAGTTGTTATAAATTCTACACAGTTCAATAAGAAGACACAAGAACACAGTACAGAGCTCACAACAGAACAGCGTACCACCAAATATACAGTATACCAGGGAGAGAAAAAAGCACTTACATTGTTCCATATGTATAACAAGACAAGAATCCTAATTCAAACCTTTCTCTCTTCTCTTAGAACCATTGGACCAACCACAAAACAACACAAGTCAAAACTCAGTAGTTCTGAAGTACAAGAATCACCCTTTTCTTTAAAGAAAAGAAAACTCTTTTTTTTTTATATCACTTTATATATATTTTTTTTACAAATAAAACCAAGTGTTCCTAAGTTGAAGGTGTGCACCTGTTGGTCTCACCCTAACTTCACAGGAGTCAGAACAGTCATTAAGTTATGGAAATATAGATTTCTTAAATCACTAGACATATAAACACCATTGGAAAAAACAATTGATTCCCAGAAAAAGCGACAGTGGTTATAGTGACCTGTTCACAAGGCAATTTTTTCCAGTGTATACCAATGATAGAGGACACTGCAACCAGCGATCATATATATTTGTGCTGCCAATACAGGTAGTACCAAAAAGCGTGTAAGGCAGAGAGACAGACACCAAATGCATACCAAAACATTGGAACACCCCCACTAGGACACTCAATAACTCTTCAACTTATTTTGGTAAAAGAAATTTACATCACGTACACCCTCCCCCCTCCCCCCTCGCCCCCACACTCTACCCCCTCTCACCTCCCCTGTTCCCCTCCCTCTCTCCCTCATCAAGCCGTGACTAACCTGTGTCTGTGACGTCCGTAGGTGAATCTGTGCTCACTGTGTTGCTAACCCATCCGGCCTGCAAAGCCAATCTGTGCTGAAGGAAATGGTAGTGCAGCTGGCTGAGATTTCAGATTGTCAACGGAGGACAAAAACGTTCCCCATTTTGCCAGATTACTACAATTCTCCAGAGCTAGGGGATGATAATTGGGTGAGCTGAGTGTAACAGGGAGTGTTGTGTTTCTGAAAATGGCTTTGCTCAGAGAAGGTCAGTAGGCTATGAAATACGGTGAGAGCTATAGCAGTGTCAGGACTCTAATGACACAGTAAACACACATAGATTCATTCAGATTCACCTGGCGTATACTGTAAGCCCCCATTTGATTGACAGGTTATGCAGTATTCAGTTTGCAGAGACAGAGCAACAAAAAGAAGAAAACAAATGACCTGATACATAATATACATTTCCTCAACATTTTGGAACTCATTTGTACACCCAATAGCTTGTCGTTTTTGTTGCTTTTTGGTTTGAGAAAAAAAAAAAAAAACATTTACACAGGAAGGGATCAGAAAGTTAGAAATTGTCTCGGCTGTTGCTAAGGTAACAGCTGAAAGGAATTTGAATAAATGAATAAACAGATTTGAAATGAAAAACTAAACAATTAATTGATACACAGGGACTACAATCTTCTATTTCATGTCATCCTGTAAAGAGAGGACTCTGGCCAGGACCAAAGCAAACAGGGAGATAGGGGTAAATTCCTCCAGCTTAGAACAGTCTAGAATTATATACAGTACTATAGGCTCTTATCAGAAGGCCGGAGTGGATTTAGGTTGGAATGACTTTTTACTTGTATAAGTGGGCCTGGCTTGCCCTGGTCGACCAAAAAGGTTTGTCAGAAAGTACATCTGAAATATGCTGCTGGTCATCGTATTGGGCATAGAATATGATCCTTAAGTTTGATGTAACAGTAGGCACGATCTCTATGTTACGGGATAGAATTCAGAGTGACACAATAATCAGCGTAGGGATGAATACAGTAGGATGATAGTTTGTGTTTTCCCATGTCCACCAGAATGGGGTAGATGCAGACTCCACACAGAATAGACACATCCAGTTCTACACTGACTGAACGAAGAACAAACCACAGCTCAGATACACAATGCAATACAGCACACATAAACACACACTCACAAACATGAACGCACACACACTCCTGCAACACACAGTGACTTAATGGCATTTTGTGTTTGGATTGGGGTAGAAAAGGGTTACTGTGGCTAGAGTCACGTTGGACACATGTTTACTGTACAGCTCTATTCTGCATGGGAGTCAATCAAGAGTTGTGATTGGTGGACAGGGATTACACTCTGATAATGTCATGATGAAGTCAGTTGATGTCCAGTGATGTATTAGGTCTCATGTTTAAATACCCCCCCATGGTTACCCCCCATCCCTACAAAAACACCCTCCCATTCCACTGTCTTTTCTCCCTCAGTCCGATTTCTCCCTCTATCAAAAATAAAACAAGCCCTGCTGTCGTTTTTCATCCATCCCTTCATCCCTCTCTTTCTGTCTTGTGTCTTTTTCTCCTCTGTTCCTCACTGTGGAAGACAACACAAAGCACCAGTAAATCCTTTGAGTTTGGTCGGGGGGCCAGAACATAATTACAAATCATTTGTAGACTGCAAATTGACCTCAATAAGCCCAAACAGATATAATGTTTGACTAAAACATAATCATTTAAAACCTTTCATACATTTGTATACGATCAACGTGTCTTTCTATTATGCATGCGAATACTTGGGAACAGATTTCTTAAATAAAAATCAATTGGAGCTGATTTCCTGGTGTTTTTCCAGTAATTTTTGCCCCCCCCTCAAAAATAAAATATATATACAGTACCTGTCAAAAGTTTGGACACACCTACTCATTCCAGGGTTTTCTTTACAAGTATTATTTTCTACATTGTAGAATAATAGTGAAGACATCAAAACTATGAAATAACAAATATGCTAAATGAGGGGTTGAGGTCAGGTCAGATCCCTTGAAGAGAGAAATTATGGTTTATTACCCTATTACCCTCTTCCTGTCAAACCATAAAATATGTAAGGATTGGAGAGAAGGAGGAGTGTCTAAATTTGAGTATATATCCTTGTGATAGTGGAAACATGTGATGTCTGAATGCAGCTGTATCGACCCTTTGGGAAGAATTAAACTTGGTTAAGCTTATCTAGTGTCCGTTGAGTTATTTACTCGGAGAATTAGAACAGTTGGCGTTGTCGGCAGGATACACCACGATTTGTAGTCAAACCAAAGAGTCCAGATCAGTAGAGCTGTAGCTGGCAACAAACAAGGTAGGCACAGTTCCTACACCTGTTTCCACTCATTTTGACATCTTGGGAAGATGTAGGCTGAACAATTATCGGATACGGACCTGGAGAGCCTGAGTTTAATTCGGTAGGCCCATTGTGTAACAACTGGTCGTAGCTTTGGGTATATGCTAGTACCATAAAGTTTAGGGTAAGTTTCATAATTCCCGAGCAGGATAGTTCATGTGGAGGGTAAAATTTCAAGATAAAGTCCCAAGCAGAATAGATCTGTGGAGGGTACATCTGATAAAGTACCGAGCAGAATAGATCTGTGGAGGGTAAAATCTCATAGATAAAGTCCTGAGCAGAAAGACTGTGGAGGGTAAAATCTCATAGAAAGAGGGGAAGTCCTGAACAGGGTAGTCTTGTGGAGGGTAAAACCCTAGTGTAACAGTTTATTGGCCAGACCTGTAAGAAGGGTGGAAGCCCAGTCTTAGTGGCCGTGAGAGTGCAGGGTGTGAGTGTGTGTGTGAAAGAGTGGTTAGTTTTATGCCCTGTTGGGGTGGTGAACCACGACATACTATGTGGAAATAGGAAGACAAGTGTGAATCATTTTGGTAATGTGTGTTATCAATAATAGTGATATTTGAGGCCCAATCCTGGAATAAGACATTGTCATCCGTATTCTCCAGTAACACATTTGCAAACTCTATAGTATAGGTTCTAATACAAGGTATTAATTGCCGTGACCAATTAATTAAATAGTTAATAGAAGGTGTGTATTATAGATGGGAGTGAAGAAATCTAAAACACCCTAGACACAGTCAGGAGAGGTTTGGGAATAATAACTATTCATATAGCGACAAATGGCCCCGTTCCTCCCTGTAATATGGAGCTAGAGGATTTTAATAAAGCCATGGAGGCGCTGAAAGAAGCGCACAAGCATTCTACCAATTCGGCTTGAATATGGGAAAAATTTAGCAAACTGGATAAAATTGGGCAACATTACCCTGCTGACGGAGAATTCAAATCAAATAAAGAATTCAGGGAGGCAATTATGACTTGGCACAAAGACACAAAACCAGAATCAAAAGCTCAATATACCAGCGTTTTGATGTCAGCATTCTATCAACAAAAAATACAAACCGATAAACCCGGAATTAGTAGAAGTACCACAGAAAGACTGGGTACGGGAGTGAATCGATAGAATTTGTTCTTCTGCTGTGATGGCAGGTTTGAACCCTGTGATCAAAATGGTTATTGCGGGGGGAGTGGATAAAATAGAGCAGGATGTTTTGAGAGTGGAATATAACTCAGCTCACTTCGCAGACGTCCGAGGGGTTAATAGGGCCAAAGGGAAGTCACTAACTATAGTTAAATGGCCAAGATAAATAAAAGAAAGGTAGCGAAAAAACATCAAAACGTAAGGAGATAGCTCCCTGTTTTAGATGTCGGACTATCGGACTTTGAAAGAATGAGTGTAAGTAGGAATGGAACCTTCCAGATTCGGAGGAAATGCCACTATGCAAGTATTTGCATTTTTCGGTTCGATCGATAGTGATTTATAGAGATTACAGTTTCTATGTGAAGAAAGACGTACAGTTTACGTCGGAAGTTTACATACACTAAGGTTGGAGTCATTAAAACTTCTTGTTAACAAACTATCGTTTTGGTAAGTCGGTTAGGACATCTACTTTGTGCATGAGACAAGTAATTTTTCCAACAATAGTTTACAGACAGAATATTTCACTTATAATTCACTGTATCACAATTCCAGTGGGTCAAAAGTTTACATACACTAAGTTGACTGTGCCTTTAAACAGCTTGGAAAATTCCAGAAAATGATGTCTGGGCTTTAGAAGCTTCTGTTAGACTAATTGACATCATTTGAGTCCATTGGAGGTGTACCTGTGGATGTATTTCAAGGCCTACCTTCAAACTCAGTGCCTCTTTGCTTGACATCATAGGAAAATCAAAAGAAATCAGCCAAGACCCTGGTTCATCATTGGGAGCAATTTCCAAACGCCTGAAGGTACCACGTTCATCTGTACAAACAATAGTACGCAAGTATAAACACCATGGGACCACGCAGCCGTCATACCGCTCAGGAAGGAGACGTGTTCTGTCTCTTAGAGATGAACGTACTTCGGTGCGAAAAGTGCAAATCAATCCCAGAACAACAGCAAAGGACCTTGTGAAGATGCTGGAGGAAACAGGTACAAAAGTATCTATATCCACAGTAAAACGAGTCCTATATCGACATAACTTGAAAGGCAGCTCAGCAAGGAAGAAGCCACTGCTCCAAACCTGCCAGACTACGGTTTGCAACTGCACATGGGGACAAAGATTGTAATTTTTTGAGAAATGTCCTCTGGTCTGATGAAACAAAAATAGAACTGTTTGGCCATAATGACCATCGTTATGTTTGGAGGAAAAAGGGGGAGGCTTGCAAGCCAAAGAATACGATCCCAACCGTGAAGCACGGGCGTCGCAGCATCATGTTATGGGGGTGCTTTGCTGCAGGAGGAACTGGTGCGCTTCACAAAATAGATGGCATCATGAGGAAGGAAAATGATGTGGCTATATTGAAGCAACATCTCAAGACATCAGTCAGGAAGTTAAAGCTTGGTCGCAAATGGGTCTTCCAAATGAACAATGACCCCAAGCATGCTTCCAAAGTTGTGGAAAAATGGATTAAGGACAACAAAGTCAAGGTATTGGACTGGCCATCACAAAGCCCTGACCTCAATCCTATAGAAAATTTGTGGGCAGATCTGAAAAAGTGTGTGCGAGCAAGGAAGCCTAAAAACCTGACTCAGTTACACCAGCTCTGTCAGGAGGAATGGGCCAAAATTCACCCAACTTATTGTGGGAAGCTTGTGGAAGGCTACCCGAAACGTTTGACCCAAGTTAAACAATTTAAAGGCAATGCTACCAAATACTAATTGAGTGTATGTAAACTTCTGACCCACTGGGAATGTAATGAAAGAAATAAAAGCTGAAATAAATCATTCTCTCTACTATTATTCTGACATTTCACATTCTTAAAATAAAGTGGTGATCGTAACTGACCTAAGACAGGGAATTTTTACTAGGATTAAATGTCAGGAATTGTGAAAACCTGGGTTAAAATGATTTTGGCTAAGGTGTATGTAAACTTCCGACTTCAACTGTAGGTGGTTGTAGGACACTGTAATTTTTTTGTTGTTGTTTCAACTAATCATTAATAAGTAACAGGTCCCATAGCTGGGTTTTGTTTTACATGGTGATGCAGCAGGAAGATCAGAATGCCCTGAACCAAGAGGTTGTGAGGTCAAATCCCAGGTAAATCTGCCACAGGAAAACACATGTTGAAGAACCTAGGCGAAATTCCAGGGGAATGGATTCGCCTAAAGGTAACGAATTTAAATTATATGGCCAAACACTCCTTTCAAACTCGGAAAGCCTTGTTGTTTTTTTGACCTCACGAGACATTTTATGTCGTCTTATTATGAAATAGATTTCTAGAATGGACAAAAGGGTGGAGGGGTCACGAGGAATTAGCAAAGGGGTTACTAAACCTAAAATGAACTTTTTTTTTTTTTGTTAGTTCAGGAACATTGTGGTGCGGTGGTTATGGAGAATAGTACATGCAAAAAAAAGATACATAAACGTTGGTGGATTGAAACAGACATTTAATGATTGGAGTAAGGACAGTGGATTTACAATGATCATGTTTGGGTCATAATAATACTTTTGGATTGCTGATTAAAATGTAGCATAGTGAATGCTAACAAAATGTTCACTTTCTTTTCCAAAAGAGGGGGTTTCATTATCTCTCTTTGAAATGTCCCCGGAGACTGTGGTAGTGGGGATAGCAGTTAGTGATTTATGGCAGTTTTAAGTATAAAGGTATCTGGATTAGGCCAAATAATAAGTGAGGCCGGTTGATGTGTGTTTTTGACCCACGGTTTACCACACGCACACACAATTTACTGGTGACGAATATAGTGGTATCAATACTGTGGGATTTATTTTGAATGGGGTCTTTTCACTTCACTTTAAATTGGGTATGCAGAAGGATGTTAGGAAGGTTTTGAAATGGTTTCGGACGGACAGGGAAAGAAAAGGGAGAGGAACTATTTTAATGGTGTCGAATGCCCTGTATCTTGACTTTTTGGTGAGACCTGATCAATCTCATGAGAAATTATAGAAACAGGTGGGATTTAATTATAAAATGAATGAGAAACACCAGTTTCTACTCTATTTTACCATTGCTTTATGAGATAAGTTGATTGGTTATTCAAATGTGTTCATTTTTTATTTAACATGTTTTTGAAACACGCTGTGAATCATGGGTTTGAAGGGAAAATTACCAGTTCCCTGGGGTCCTGGTCTTTGGATAAATATACAAATGTACTTTGTTCAGTCTGCATATAGAAGGGAAAATATATGTTAAATAGGGATGACAGTTACTCCAAATGGATTGTGATATGTGAATTGCTGATTTCATTTAATGTTTTTGTTTCGATACAAATTTCACCAGATTAGGATACTGGAGTGTGGGATTCTGTGAGGGGTTAGGGTGCTAACTTCCTGATCTAGTAACTCTTCTGAGAGGTCGCCAGTAAAGTAAGGGAGTATGAACTAATTTTGAAAATGGTTTTAGCAGTAACAGTATGTTGTTATGCTCTTTGACATTTGTCGTAGAGATAATGTTATTAAGAAAAGGTTAATGTAATAATTTGTCATATAGTCAATGCTTGTCTGGATTTCCTGAAACAGAAATGAATTGAACTAAACTGTTGTTCTGATCTGTGCTTTTTTGAGGTTATCATGGAAGGTGACGTCAGATCGTGTCTTAATGCATGGTAGGAATAATTTGACCACAAACAGTGTGTGTGAACCTCAAAACCCTCCCTAAAATAATTTGACCACAAACAGTGTGTGTGAACCTCAAAACCCTCCCTAACCGGCTGAAGAAAAAGCGACAAAGGTGTGCAATGCGACAGTGACTTTTAACACTTCCATCTGAGTCCGAGCCATAAACTGGGGTACGGGCGGCAGGAGTGATGAGAGTGCTTGTGGAGTGAGCGTGGAGAGAGAGAACGGCTTAGGTGAGACTCGTGTATGTGGGAGAAACGGACATACCTATTTGGATATTGAAATCGGGACATTATCAACAGCCATCAAATGGGACAGGCAAGAATTACATGTGCTGTTGGGAAGATGAACTGTAAACGATATCTGAAAAATACATGCTAGAATGATAAGTGAACACTAAGGACTGTCATTCTGAATTTGGGTTGGATAATTTATAAAATGTTGTAGTTATGATTCGGATACAGCGAGAGAGAGTTGCTTTCAAATGGTGAGGGCACTGCTCAAATGTATAAGGCCGAGGAAGGCTCCAGAAATCATATTTCTAAGTGTCCTCCGACAGGGAGGTTGTTAGAGAACTCACTGGATGATAGTTTGGGACAACCATGAAGGTTTTTTGCCATGTCATCAGCACTTTCATGTCAAATCACATCGATACATAGACATGGCTGGATGTTACGGTACAATTAATTGCATACAAGGCTCATAGTTTGTGTTTTGCGATAACACCAGGATGGAAATGAAAGAGATGGCATGGAGACCAGCATAACATGGGCATAGAACGTAATGGATGGATGGTACTTTCCCCAGTTTTAGTCGTATTAAGGGTGGTGTGAAGTTATTAAACATGTACTTTTTATCTCTTTCCTTTGCAAGTCAATATGTTTGTAGGTTTCTTGTAATATAAGGGTGATCATTGTTCCAGAGGAGGGACTGATGTATATTGACTAATTGATTTGAGAATGTTTTAGTATGTTTATAACTGTAGAAGTGAATTAGGAGGTGTTTGAGACAGTGTTTACATAGGGCTGTTAAGTGGGAGAGAACGTGACTGCAGTAAAGATCTGTTGGGGCTCATAAATTAAGGTTGTGGTGATAGATGAGTATCATTCCCAGAGACTATGTATGTTGTTACAGGAGATTGCTCATAGGAGAGGGAGGACAGTTAACTGTGCACAATATAGGGAGTTAATGAAGTACACATACCCAGATAATGGTGAGTGTAGAAGAGATAGTGGTGGCATTTCAGACACTATGGTAAACTTTCAAGAGACCTGTAACTCAGAGTTTTGTTAGGTTGGATATTCTTCCAACTCATTAATCTCTTTCCCAATTTCTTATACCCGGCGAACACTTGACAGATTACATGCAGAAGTAATTCTCATGGCATTCGCTGTAGGGACCGTAATTGAAGGAGGCTATAGTCATGGGCCATGTTAGTAGTAGTAGGGGTTACTTTAGTGGCATTGTTAGTATATTAGTTTATGAGGACTCCTGCCACATGGCTTGGTAACTGATAACTGGGAGACCGATGGGAGTAAGCGTGGCCTGTTATTCAAATGTCACAAATTAATGATCTTGCCATAAGGGGGAGTCTATGTTGTCAGGAAATGACCCATGTGTTGCAGTGTGTATATCCTCAGGTGAAAGCAAAGATAACCAAGGGAATGGGCTGAATTCTGGAGATTGAGTGTACATCAAGATACACCAGGCGGGGGTGTTGGGACAGCGTTGGTCTGGTACAGTACTCCTTACAGAACCTGCAGCGGTAAAAATAGTCATGTCTCTCCTCGGTGGGTGCATAGTTCTCACGAGAAGTGAGGTCCAGTGGCATAATGGGTGAGCTTGAAGACACCATGACAGAGGAAACGGAGCTAAAAAAAGAGAGAGAGACTAGATTCCACTGTAAACATGCAGATGGGTTGGTCTAGGAGCTACTTTAACATCATAGTTGGATTGGGGTTAGCTGCTTTATTGGTTAATGCATCATATGAAAGAGGATAGATGTTGGGGTAATTGTACTCTGAACAACATTTTGAGGGCATTGATGTGAAAGCATATACAGTGCTGAGTTACCTCAAGAGGATGTAACGTTGATTAGGGATACGCACTTGCCTATCAGGTGATGTGCTTATCAAGTGGCAATGGAGGAGATGGGGAACAAAGTGAAAATGACATGGCTTGGGAACACCTCTCGGAACCTGGGGCCGGAAAGGGGAAGACTGGGCGAAAGCATGAAGAGGCTTTGTAGGGCTTTCATTATTGTGGAATCCAGCAGAAAAGTATCCTGGTGTCATTGAGTCAGGTGAAGACAGAGTGGGAATTGTCATGGTCTCAGATTTTGGTTTTCATGCATATATAATTATGCATAGCTTGTCACATTGTTAATGTTAGATTCTGGGTTAAACTTGGAAAATTGTTGTACTCAGAAGTATAGTATCTGAGGAGTGATAGAGACTGGTTTTTACATCAGAAGTTAATGGTTATCTGTAGGAGCCAGATGGCTTTGGAATGTGTTGGGTGGATGGGTGGATGGGAGGATGGGAGGAAGTCACACGATTGCTATAGGGGAAACGGATGGACATCTGTGGATTAGGCGAATGAGGGGTTGAGGTCAGGTCAGATCCCTTGAAGAGAGAAATTATAGTTTATTACCCTATTACCCTCTTCCTGTCAAACCATAAAATATGTAAGGATTGGAGAGAAGGAGGAGTGTCTAACTTGGAGTATATATACTTGTGATGGTGGAAACATGTGATGTCTGAATGCAGCTGTATCGGCCCTTTGGGAAGAATTAACCTGTTTAGTCTAGGGGGCAGTATTTTGAAGTTCGGATGAAAAACGTGCCAAAAGTAAACTGCCTGTTACTCAGACCCAGGATCTAGGATATGCATATAATTACTTTGAAGTTTCTAAAACTGTTAAAATAATGTCTGCGAGTATAACAGAACTGATATGGCAGGCGAAAACCCGAGCAAAATCCATCCGGAAAATCTGAATCTGTCATGTCACACTTTTCAATTGGCATCCTATTCAAACCATTGTATTTTAGCTCCCAGATTGCAGTTCCTATGGCTTCCACTAGATGTCAACAGTCTTTAGAAAAGGTTTCAGGCTTTTATCTTGAATAACCATGGAGTAAGTGATGTTCTTCCTGAGGTGTCGTCAAGTGTTCTGTTATGGATTGAGCGCGTAACAGTGAGCGCGCTCTTAGCTCTTTTTCTCTTCTATTCAACAGGCTATATTCCGTCTGAAATATTATAGTTTATATTCATTTTAGAGTATCTGAGTATTTATTAGAAACACTGTTTGACTTGTTTTGACGAACTTTACCGGTACTTTTGGGATATTGTTTGTCTGCATGGATGAACGCCTTTGGGCAGGTGGATTACTGAACAAAACGTGCCAACCAAACAGAGCTTTATGGATATAAAGAGGGACTTGGGTATACCATCAGATGAAGATCTTCAAAGGTAAGCAATTTATTTTATCGCTATTTTTGAATTTTGTGACACCTTTGCTGGTTATGTTATTATGCTAATTTAATATTTGTGTGGGGCGCTGTCCTCAGACAATCAAATGTTCTGCTTTCGCTGTAAAGCCTTTTTGAAATCTAACTATGCTGTTAGATTAACAAGATTCTAAGCTTTTGAATGGTGTGCAACACTTGTATTTTCATGAATGTTTAAAATGAGTATTTTAGTAATTTGAATTTGGCGCTCTGCATTTCACTTGATGTTGTCAAAATCGATCCCGTTCATGGGATTGTATCCCTAACAAGTTAAACTTGGTTAAGCTTATCTAGTGTCCGTTGAGTTATTTACTCTGAGAATTAGAACCCAACAACACCAACTTTTGCTTTGTAGCACCTACAAGTCTTAAAGGAGGCCTGGGTAAGGTCAAAATGTCACAAGTATTCTAACTTCAATTAATTATGTCTCAATTATGCATTAAGATACAAATGTCAAATATATATCAGCAATCCTTCCTCAAAAGGACACTTATATGGATTTCATTTTGTGAAAATTGTTTTGTTCTGAGAACTGTGCATATAAACATATGAACCAATCCCCCCTGCTCCTACCACTACCGTCCTGCCAGTGACCCCTGCCCTCTGACCTGCTGTGCTGCTGGCTTGTTCAGGAGGCCAGATTCCTCATTGGCCTTTTCTGTCTTCATCTCCACCACAATGTCATTATTCACATCCCCACTTGCCCTGCAGGAGAGACACACAGAGGAGGCAGAGAGAGAGGGATAGCATAGAGAGAGAGAGAGAGAGAGAGAGAGAGAGAGAGAGAGGTTGACAGATGGAGAGAACATTAACAGACAGACGGAGAGAGAAAAGGTAGAGGGTTAGCAGAGGGAGGTAAAGTACAGTAAAGAGAACAGGGAGTCTGTACTCCAATGATCACAATGCCTTTCTTTAGAAACAGTTTCAACACCCCTCTCCTCTCCTCCCCTCCTCCCTCCTGTTACTCACACTTCCTTCTTGTTCTTCTTGCTGCAGGGCAGCTTGCCCTTTTTGTTGAGGAAGTAGAGGAGTGCCACCAGCAGCAGCAGCATCAGGACACACACCACCACGGCTATCACCACGCCACTGGAGCCACCCTGCTGCTTATCAGCTAGGGGCATGGAGAGATGGAGGGAGAGATGAAGGCATGGGGGGAGAGGTGGAGAAGGGAGAGGTTGGATGGAAAGTAAAGTTAGAGGGGATGGATGGGGTGAGGTGAGAGGAGAAAGAGGTAGGGAGGAGGGTGGAGGGATGGGAGAAGGAGGGGGTGGGAGGTGAGGAGAGATAAGGGGGAGAAGGGTTGAAGAGGGAGGGACAGCGATGGAGGCAGGAGAGGGGATGGAGTGGAGGGGTAGGGGTGGGTAATGGAAGAGGTGAGGGGGTGGGGGCGGAAATGGGATGGGTGAGGTTGGGAGGAGAACATTGAATGGGTGGAGGGGAGATGAGGAGAGGGGGAAAGGGGAGGTTTGTTCAGCTTTGAGATTGAGATGACTAGTGTGGTGGGGCTAAGAGGGGGCCTACACACACACACACACACACACACACACACACACACACACACACACACACACACACACACACACACACACACACACACACACACACACACACACACACACACACACACACACACACACACACACACACACACACACACACACACACACACACACGCAGACACACACACACCACACCACAGTCTCCTACATACACACATTTTAACAAACACACCTTTCCTCTCTGTTTCACATACACACAATGTAACACACATACACACAGAGGTATTTGTACAGACCTGTTTTAAGCACATGGTTCCCTTTGAGCAGCATTTTGAAAGAAAGACAGTTCCTGAGACCCACTGCATAGCAAAGCAACAACACACACCGCACCACAATGTGCACCCACTAACCACCAACAACACGCATACTAGTGTACAAACACAACCACCACAACATACACGCACACAAACTAGTGTACAAACACACACACACTCTAGATACAACTACACACAAGCCCACAGCAACTGAAAAGCACAGCACAGGGAGGAAAAAGAGTGAAAGAGACGAACGCAGTGGGAAAAAGAAGTGACAGACACGTCGAGAAAAGAAAAGCAGAGTGGAAGAGGATAGAATATCATCCTTTATTACCCCCCAAGGGGAGAGAAAAGTCACAGCATCCACAAAATATAGGACAGACATCATACAAAGATGACAAACAAAACACAATATACAATATCCACAGTGCAATAGGGAAATATACAATGTACAGTACAGTAGAGTGCTGGTAGGAAGAGTGAAGTACTACAGGCTATATACAACACACAGTCCTGACAGCAGGGGAGAAAAGAGGAGGGAGAAGACGGATAAGTATCTACCTCTGCCTGCATCATTGGCGTTGGGATCGACGGCTGCAGGGAGAAGAGAGGAGAGGAACAGGGTTAAACTACAGTACTGTTACACCACAATGGAGGAGAGAGAGAGAGAGAGAGAGAGAGAGAGAGAGAGAGAGAGAGAGAGAGAGAGAGAGAGAGAGAGAGAGAGAGAGAGAGAGAGAGAGAGAAACAGTGATTAGAAAGTTAAGAGAAGTGGAGGGTCGTACTGACTTTGTTTGATGGTGACTTTGAAGGCCTGGGAGGCTGCTCCGTGGTCGTTACTGGCCTCGCAGTTGACCCCGTCCTTCAGGACCGCAGCACTGGCCTCCAACATGACCATACTGACCACCTTGTTACCCTTCACCGACACCGACTGGGAGAGGAGGGGTGGAGAGACAGGGGGAGGGAGGGGGAGAGAGAGAGATGGGTTAAGAGATGGCAATAAATCATGGGAGTTGTTCTGAGAGCTCATAACATAAACTCCATGAAGCTTTGTCAACGCACACAATGCACACAATGCACACACACGCACACACACGCACACTCACTTCCTTTCCGGAGGGTGTCCAGGTGAACTGTGGGGAAGGGTGTCCGTGAGCAGAGCAGGACAGAGTTACCATGTCTCCCTCCTTCTCCACCATTCCATCAACAGCTGCATCGACCTCAGGTTTACCTAGAGAGGGGGAGGGAGAGAGGAGAGAGAGGGGGAGGGAGAGAGAGAGAGAGGTAAAGAGACAGGGATGGAGAGTGGTCGAGTTGGAGGAGAGAGAGAGGAGGGAGGGAGGGAGGGAGGTAGAGAGAAAGGGAGGGGGTGGGAGAGAGTTAGAGGTAAAGTGAGAGAAGAGAGAGGGAGGAGGACGACAGGCAGAGAGGGGGGATGGAGGAGGATAGGGAGGTGCAGAGAGATATAGATTGGGAAGAAAGTGGGAGAGAGGAAAAAGAGAGGGATGGATACAGTGAGAAAGAGGAGGGAGAGAACGGCAGGAAATAAAATAATAATTAAAATCCACCACAGGAAGAGATATACTGTACCATCACCACTTCCTTTACCCCATCTGAGTCTTATGATATACTGTACCATCACCACTTCTTTTACCTCATCTGAGTCTTATGATATACTGTACCATCACCACTTCCTTTACCTCATCTGAGTCTTATGATATACTGTACCATCACCACTTCCTTTACCTCATCTGAGTCTTATGATATACTGTACCATCACCACTTCCTTTACTCCATCTGAGTCTTATGATATACTGTACCATCACCACTTCCTTTACCCCATCTGAGTCTTATGATATACTGTACCATCACCACTTCCTTTACCCCATCTGAGTCTTATGATATACTGTACCATCACCACTTCCTTTACCCCATCTGAGTCTTATGATATACTGTACCATCGCCACTTCCTTTACTCCATCTGAGTCTTATCTATCTATACATTAAGAAGCCCTGTAGTCCTATCTGAACAATCTTAGAACCACCACAGGGTCACTAACACATGGTCATGTGTGTGTGTGTTGTGTGTGTGGCTGTGCTTCTGTGTACCTGAGACGGTGAGATTGACGCTGGCATTGGAGGTGAGTCCGAGCACAGAGGGCACTGCACCCACACAGGAGTACTCGCCAGCTTCAGCAAATGTCACCGACTTCAGAGACAAGACACCAGTCTGGGACAGAACCGTGGAGCCCTGTTGAACATACACAGGAATGAGGTTAGGGGACAGTTGGACACACACACTAAATTTCTGTATCTCTTGTTCTTCCATGCCCTCTCCGGTTTCTCACAAAAACTCAGTCCTGCTCAGTACAACCACATTCCTTACCCAGTAACATGTTCACAACAGGAAGAGGTGGACTGGTAGTAAAACAGGGAGGAAGAAGAGAGAGGTGGACTGGTAGTAACACAGGGAGGAAGCAGGGAGAGGTGGACTGGTAGTAACACAGGGAGGAAGCAGGGAGAGGTGGACTGGTAGTAACACAGGGAGGAAGCAGGGAGAGGTGGACTGGTAGTAACACAGGAAAGAAGCAGGGAGAGGTGGATTGGTAGTAAAACAGGGACGAAGCAGGGAGAGGTGGACTGGTAGTAACACAGGGAGGAAGCAGGGAGATGTGGACTGGTAGTAACACAGGGAGGAAGTAGGGAGAGTGGACTGGTAGTTACACAGGGAGGAAGCAGGGAGATGTGGACTGGTAGTAACACAGGGAGGAAGCAGGTGGTGTCACGACTTCAGCCGAAGTTGGTCCCTCTCCTTGCTCGGGTGGCTTTCGGCTGTCGAAGTCACCGGTCTTCTAGCTACCGCCGATCTACTTTTCATTTTCATTATACACACCTGGTTCCTATCCCATAATTACATGTTCCTTATTTAACCCTCTGTTCCCCTCATGTTTTTGTGCGTGATTGTTTGTTGCTCTTTGTTCAGTATTTACGGCTGGTTATCGCGCCCGTTTGTTTAATAGGGCACGTTGGATTTGTTATTCCTTTTTTCTCATATTTTATTAAATACGTTGTTCATTCATCTCTGTCTTCCTGCGCCTGACTTTTACACCAGCTACACACACCGGCTCTGACAGAATCACGCACCAAAATAATGGAGTCAGCAGGAGCAGTTACCCCAATACCAGAGATTGAGGAGCGCGTCCGGCAGCATGAGGAGATGCTGCAACATCTCGGCACCACCATGGATCGCGTCCTCCAGAATATGGAGCGCTGGGAGAGAAGAGGAGTTCTTTCAGCATCTCCACCAGCAACAAGGACACCGCTGATCACCCCTCCTTCACCCGGTCCCAGCGGGATTCAGCTTGCGCTCCCGAGGGAGTATGATGGGACGGCTGCCGGATGCCAGGGGTTCCTACTACAGCTGGAACTCTCCCTGGCGACCGTCCACCCGGCTCCTTCGGGACGTGAGAGCGTGTCCGCCCTCGTCTCCTGTCTCTCAGGCAAAGCCCTGGAATGGGCCAACGCCGTATGGAGTGAGGGAGACGCGGCGTTGGATCATTACGCAGAGTTCACCTGTTCCAACGTCTGTTCCATCTGAGGCAGGGGACGAGGAGCGTGCAGGATTTCTCTTTGGACTTCCGGACCCTGGCCGCCAGCGCGGGATGGAACGACAGGGCCCTGATCAATCATTACAGTTGCAGTCTGCGCAAGGACGTCCGTCGGGAGTTGGCCTGCCGAGACACCACCCTCACACTGGACCAGCTGGTGGACCTGTCCATCCGGCTGGACAACCTGCTGGCCACCCACGGACGTCCAGATCAGGGCCTGTCAGTTCCATCCCCCAGCACCTCCAATCCGACGCCTATGGAGTTGGGAGGTGCTGCACTTAGGGCGACCGGAGGAGGGGCTATTTCCTGCACCATCTGTGGCCGCAGAGGGCACACTGCTGGTCGGTGCTGGAGAGGTTCCTCAGGGAGTCGAGGCAGCAGGCAGGGCACTGTCGTATCACCACAGGTGAGTAGGCACCAGGCTCACCCAGAGCCCCCTGTTGCTCACATGTATGTGTTGATTGAATTTCCTGAGTTTTTCCCGCATTCCCAGCATAAGGCGCTCGTAGATTCAGGCGCAGCTGGGAATTTTATTGACTGTTCTTTTGCCCATAGTTTAGGGATCCCCATTGTTCCTGTTGATATGCCCTTCCCTGTGCACGCCCTAGATAGTCGACCATTAGGGTCAGGGCTGATTAGGGAGGCCACCGCTCCACTTGACATGGTTACGCAGGGGGGTCACAAGGAGAGAATCAGTCTCTTCCTTATTGATTCTCCTGCGTTTCCCGAGGTGCTGGGCCTACCCTGGTTGGCCTGTCATGACCCCACTATTTCGTGGCAACAAAGGGCTCTAAAGGGGTGGTCACGAGAGTGCTCGGGGAGGTGTTTGGGGGTTTTTGTTGGTGCTACTACAGTGGAAAGTCCAGACCAGGTCTCCACCGTGCGCATCCCATCTGAATATGCCGATTTGGCTCTCGCCTTCTGTAAAAAGAAGGCGACTCAATTACCACCCCATCGACGGGGGGAATGTGCGATAAATCTCCTGGTAGACGCAGCACTTCCCAGGAGTCACGTGTACCCTCTGTCCCAGGAGGAGACGGCGGCTATGGAAACATATGTTTCTGAATCCCTGGGGCAGGGATACATTCGGACCTCCACTTCACCTGCCTCCTCGAGTTTCTTTTTTGTGAAGAAGAAGGATGGAGGTCTGCGCCCGTGTGTTGACTATCGGGGTATCAATCAGATCACTGTGAGATACAGCTACCCGCTGCCTCTCATAGCCAGTGTGATCGAGTTAATGCACAGGGCGCACTTCTTCACAAAATTGGATCTCAGGAGCGCCTACAACCTGGTGCGTATCCGGGAGGGGGACGAGTGGAAGACGGCATTTAGTACCACCTCAGGGCACTATGAATACCTTGTCATGTCGTACGGGTTGATGAATGCTCCATCAGTCTTTCAGGCCTTTGTTGATGAGATTTTCCGGGACCTGCACGGGCAGGGTGTAGTGGTGTATTGTAGTAACCTGGTATATTTATGTTTACCGATAGAGGGCAGTATTGACTTAAGACGGGGGTTTGCTTTCCGCTATCCGTAGCCATTTCCTATGTCTGCCTATATAACCGTGATTGAAGAAAGCTTCAGGTAGCTTAAGCCAGGTGCATTAGAGAATGTAATTCTAGGTTGTAATTAAATACTAAACCGTACTTACGTGTCAGGAGTCATCAATCTAAGAAGCCTCTAAGGATACTACATGTATATTGATGACATTCTGATATACTCCGCTACACGCGCCGAGCATGTGTCTCTGGTGCGCAAGGTGCTTGGTCGACTGTTGGAGAATGACCTGTACGTCAAGGCGGAGAAATGTCTGTTCCTTCAACAGTCCGTCTCCTTCCTAGTATACCGCATTTCAACGTCAGGGGTGGAGATGGAGAGTGACTGCATTTCAGCCGTGCGTAATTGGCCGACTCCCACCACGGTAAAGGAAGTGCAGCGGTTCTTAGGGTTTGCCAACTATTACCGGAGGTTTAACCCGGGGCTTTGGTCAGGTAGCGGCTCCAATTACCTCACTGCTGAAGGGGGGACCGGTGCGACTGCAGTGGTCGGCTGGGGCGGACAGGGCTTTTGGTCACCTGAAGGCTCTGTTTACCTCTGCTCCTGTGCTGGCTCATCCGGATCCCTCTTTGGCGTTCATAGTGGAGGTGGACGCGTCCGAGGCTGGGATAGGAGCCGTGCTCTCTCAGCGCTCAGGTACGCCACCGAAGCTCCGCCCCTGTGCCTTCTTTTCGAAGAAGCTCAGCCCGGCGGAGCAAAACTATGATGTGGGGGATCGGGAGCTGTTGGCTGTTGTCAAGGCTTTGAAGGCGTGGAGACATTGGCTTGAGGGGGCTAAACACCCTTTTCTCCTCTGGACTGACCACCGCAATCTGGAGTACATCCGGGCGGCAAGGAGACTGAACCCTCGTCAGGCAAGGTGGGCCATGTTCTTTACCTGTTTTGTTTTCACCCTTTCCTACGGACCAGGTTCCCATAACGCTAAGCAGACGCACTGTCCTGGATGTATGACACAGAGGAGCGGTCCATGGATCACACTCCCATACTCCTGGCCTCTTGCCTGGTGGCACCGGTAGTGTGGGAGCTGAACGCGGACATCGAGCGGGCGTTACGTACAGAGCCCACTCCCGCTCAGTGTCCAGCTGGGCGTCTGTACGTTTGTCTGCTGTCCACGACCGGTTGATCTATTGGGCCCACACGTCACCCTCCTCTGGTCATCCTGGTATCGGTCGGACGGTGCGCTGTCTTAGTGGGAAGTACTGGTGGCCCACTTTAGCTAAGGACGTTAGGGTTTGTTTCCACCTGCTCTGTGTGCGCCCAGTGCAAGGGTCCTCGACACCTTCCCAGAGGGAAGTTACAACCCCTACCATTTCCACAGCGGCCGTGGTCCCACTTGTCTGTGGACTTCTTGACTGATCTTCCTCCCTCCCTGGGTAACACCACGATCCTGGTCGTTGTGGATCGGTTTTCTAAGTCCTGCCGTCTCCTTCCTTTGCCCGGTCTCCCTACGGCCCTACAGACTGCGGAGGCCCTGTTCACACACGTCTTCCGGCACTACGGGGTGCCTGAGGACATAGTCTCTGATCGGGGTTCACGTCCAGGGTTTGGAGGGCGTTCATGGAGCGTCTGGGGGTCTCTGTCAGCCTCACCTCAGGTTTTCACCCCGAGAGTAATGGGTAGGTGGAGAGAGTAAACCAGGATGTGGGTAGGTTTCTGCGGTCATATTGCCAGGACCGGCTGGGGGAGTGGGCGACGTTCAGCCCCTGGGCAGGGATGGCCCAGAACTCACCCCGCCACTCCTCCACTAACCTCTCTCCCTTCCAGTGCGTACTGGGTTATCAGCCGGTCCTGGCACCTTGGCATCAGAGCCAGATCGAGGCTCCTGCGGGGACGATTGGTTTAAGCGCTCAGAGGAGACCTGGGACGCCGCCCATGTGCACCTGCAACGGGCCGTGAGGCGGCAGAAGGCGAGTGCCGACCGCCACCGCTGTGAGGCCTCGGTGTTCACACCAGAGGACAGGGTCTGGCTCTCGACCCGAAACCTGCCCCTCCGCCTGCCGTGCCGGAAGCTGGGCCCGTGGTATGTGGGGCCATTCAAAGTCCTGAGAAGACTGAAAGAGGTTTATTACAGATTACAGCTCCCCCCAGATTACTGCATTAACCCCTCGTTCCATGTGTCTCTCCTCAGGCCGGTGATGGCTGGTCCATTCCAGGAGTCTGAGGTGCGGGAGGTTCCTCCGCCCCCTCTGGACATCGAGGGGGCCCCGGCGTATGATGTTCGAGCCATCATGGACTCGGGGCGTCGGAGGGGGGGCCTTCAGTACCTCGTGGAGTGGGAGGGGTACGTTCCGGAGGAGAGATGCTGGGTACCGGTGGAGGACGTGTTGGACCCTTCGATGCTGCGGGAGTTTCACCGTCTCCACCCGGATCGCCCTGCGCCTCGTGCTCCGGATCGTCCCCCAGGCCGGTGTCGGCGCGCTGCTGGAGCCGCGCGTCAAGGGGGGGTACTGTCACGACTTCAGCCGAAGTTGGTCCCTCTCCTTGCTCGGGTGGCTTTCGGCGGTCGAAGTCATCGGTCTTCTAGCTACCGCCGATCTACTTTTCATTTTCTGTTTTTTTTGTCTTCATTATACACACCTGGTTCCTATCCCATAATTACATGTTCCTTATTTAACCCTCTGTTCCCCTCATGTTTTTGTGCATGATTGTTTGTTGTTCTTTGTTCTGTATTTACGGCTGGTTATCTCGCCCGTTTGTTTAATAGGGCACGTTGGATTTGTTATTCCTTTTTTCTCGTATTTTATTAAATACGTTGTTCATTCATCTCTGTCTTCCTGCGCCTGACTTTTACACCAGCTACACACACCGGCTCTGACAGTTGGACTGGTAGCAACACAGGGAGGAAGCAGGGAGAGGTGGACAGGTAGCAAGACGGGGAGGAAGCAGGGAGAGGTGGACTGGTAGTAACACAGGGAGGAAGCAGGGAGAGGTGGACTGGTGGTAACACAGGGTGGAAGCAGGGAGAGGTGGACTGGTAGTAACACAGGGAGGAAGCAGGGAGAGGTGGACTGGTAGTAACACAGGGAGGAAGCAGGGAGAGGTGGACTGGGCTTGCCTTCTTCCACTGGACGGTGTGTGTGTCTGAGGCCTTGGTCTTACACTGCAGCTCCACCATGTCTCCTGTCATGGTCGACAATGGACCGGCAGGCCTCACACTCATTGGGTCAATGTCTGAGAGGCAGAGAAAAGAGGGATACAAATAAATAGGGGGAGGAGGGAGAGAGAAAGAGGGTGGTGAAGAGAGAGAAAATCCTTTAAAATGGATTATGTTCTGGGATCAAAAGCGTACCACCTCAGTGGGAGACCGTAGGATGGATGGATACTCACAGTGAACAGAGATAGTGACTTCTCCACTAAGATCAGCATCCAGGTTATCAAAGTCGGTGGCCTTACACTTGTACACCCCAGCATCCGAACGCTTGATGGACTTCAGAGTCAAAACTCCCCCTGCAACTCCTTCCTCAATGCTTTCCCCCTGAGCATCAGAGAGAGCAAGAAAGAGGGAGCGAGAGAGGGGGGGATTGAAAGAGAGAGAGAGAGATTATTCAATGATTTAAGAGATGAACAGGGTGGGCTATGGCAGTACTGTAGGGTTTGTGTATAGCTGCACTGCTATATAGTCTGAAATGCAGTACATGTGTGCTGGTCCTTACATCCTTGGAGAACTCAAACTCAGGCTGAGGGTTTCCGTCTGTCTCACACATCATCTTCACCTCGTCACCCTCTCTGATTGGCTCACTGTTCGCCAGGACAAAGGTCGCTGTCTCAGAGGGATCTGGATAAGAGGGAGAGGGAGCGAGAGAGAGAGAGAGAGGGG